>CM034155.1:310163334-310333334 GCA_019776745.2 Taxus chinensis
CCAAGTCCCCTCTGTCTAATTGTACCATAAATGAACAACCCCCTTTCAATGTCCTTTCCCAACCAATGTCATCATGTTTAACGAATGCAGAATAGTTGAAGAATGACATGACTCATGCAATTCCAACTAGGAAGAGGAAATCATACGGGTGCCTATTTTAGAAGAAAAACAGTTAGTTCCTGATGGCACAGTTCTGAAGGAGACTGAGTTTCTTGTAGAGGTATGACCATGCACACCCCAGCTTTGTGTGACCTAGCCTGCAAGCAGTCACCTTTAGAAGGAGAGTCTACAAGAAAATCACATCTCTAGGATTGAGCTTCAAAGTAATGGGAAAATCACAAGGATAAGACTGTGCCCAAGCAAATATCTGGCTAGTCTAGAGCTAAAGATAGAGTTTCCGCCGCTAATGCTCACTTCAGAACATGAAGTAGAGATTTAGTGTTCCAAAGGTTAGTAGCACTGCCTCTCAAATACAAGTGTAGATCAACTATAGGAGGTATATTTTTTTTGTTGATACTTTGAGGAGAAGGGTGAGAAACCAACTGCAAATCAGTTTCTCACTCTTGTTATAGACCATGTCTAGTGCCAAATCAATTACATGGTTGCAATTTGTGAGGAAGGGTAGTTACATTTCCCTACATGTTGTAGGTTTTACTTGAGTGCCCTCTACCTCTGGTTAGTTTAGGTTATGTTAGGTTTTTTTTCTATAAAACAAGTGCTTGTGCACACTTTGCATGTTCCCTTTGGGACATGTATGATTTTCAGCTATTATACATAATGGTGTGCTTCTATTTTAGTGCACTCCTTCTGGTAGCTTTCCTTTCCTGTTGTGCCCACACGCCCCTTCTTTTTCTTCCTAGGATGACAGTTCAAATTTTGAAGAGGTAGTTCTAACGGTCAGTACATAGCTTTCACTCTCATCAATCCAATTCAGAATATCTTCATATACTTGAGTAATGGTTCAGTTCAGAGTTCAGACAGAGCTTCAAGTGACTACAAGGTATTCTTCAAGTTGTAGATAAGATCTTCAATTTTAGTGCTTGACTCCATGCCCAATGGACTTCTAAGGCTATTGGTCTCTTCATCTAGCAGGTAGATGGCCCCCGAATGTCACCAAAACTGTTATCCAAATAACTCTCCTACTTATTTGGTTAACTTATATTGTCATTCTGACTTTGATGTTTCACATTTCAAGTTGCACACACTCAAGATTGTTCTTTTGACACCTTGACACAGTTTCAGTTCTTATGCGCACCCCATGTGTCTTTCCTCCATCCTTTCGCATCCTCTTTCTTTTGCTTTATCTTGCGCTTTCCTCGTGTGCTTCCCCTTCCCTTTGTATTCTACTATCCTTTTCCATTTTCTCTTGCACCTTTCTCCTAGGCACCCACTTTCTTTCCTATCATGTTACGCACTTCTTGTGTGCACCTCTGTAGACTTTCCTACCAAAATGTCTAATTCCCTAGCATTCCTCTTGTGTGCTTGCATACACTAAGTTCCCTTGCCCACCACTTTTCTTTTTACCGCCATACACCCTCCTTTAGTTGAATTCCCATGCCCCTTTCCCATACTTTTCCCATGCAAGTATTATCCTATTCCTCCTATGTGCAAACCTTCACACACACCTTCCCTCAGTTTTCCTTTTTGTGCCTTATGCTTTCTTCTGCACCAGTCACTATGTCACATCATCTATCAAACTTTAGTGTGCTACACACAACCTATCAAAGCACATCAACAGGGCACCAAATTTGGACAACCAATAGGTGCATGACACATGGTAGAAAAGATAAAACAAATCAACATTTCACGTATTTCCTTAGTCAATAAACGTGCGCCACGTGTCATTACATGTCAGAGTGACCTATAGACTTCTAACACCCATAACTTCTCCTATAGTTTTTAGATTCCTATGCACCCGGTCTCTTTTGAAAGTTGCTGACATCAGCTACACATTGGAATTTTCAAAATCAGATTTAGGTGGTATTTGGTAGGTGAAAATAGGGAAACACCTTTATGATCATCAATGCACACATATAATCGACCTCAACCACCATATTTCAATCAGATCTTGTTTTCTTTCTTATTCTACATGCCAAACAGACATGAGGAAGCACATCTAATAGTCTTGTAGATGGATTTGCAGGAATTTATCACTTGTTGTTGATGGTTGAAGATTTGAATCTGAGTTTCCCTCCTTTTTTCCTTCTCTTCTCTCCTTCTTCTTCTATAAATAGTAGATTTCTGCTTTATAAAAAACATCCCTCTCTGTTATAATGGCACCATGCCAAAATGTTGGCTGACTTCCCATGTGTCTCAAACCTTGGTATGGTCTACGTAATGTACTCTCACCTCCTTCCGTGAATGTAAATGAGTGTGCATCTCTGTATGATAGAAAAGTGACATGCGAGCATGAGAATCTCCAAGTAGCCTTTCTTCGTACCTGACCTCCTGAGGTCGTTCCGAGATAGCTGGTGGAAATGAGATATGTGGGAATATGGCCAAGCTAATTGGGAAATCTTATATCCTCGACACGTAATAATGGGATTTACGAATCTAAGGCAAAGAAATCTCTCCTAACCTAAATTGAGGTAATGGATCATTTAGATATAATAGCTACTCGGAGGCTCCAATCAATGTCGAGCTCTGTCAAGATCCTATCTATTGGCTGTTGGATACATGGAAAGTGGCCTGTAGGTACTTCGTATATATTTCCAGACAAGGTCATGGAAAATGGTAGTGAGAGGTGTGGTGGATCTTCCAGAAATTTATGGGTGATTCTCTTGTCTAGTCCAGAAAACCCTAGCCTAATTGGCTGGTATGTTTAATACGGAAAACTATGTAATAATGTCTAGTAGAAGTGGTGAGGATCTGAATATGAGTGTACGTAAACAGGCGTCAATGTCTGATTGATTAGCAAGCCCGTTGGGTTGTGGGACCTATGGATCACAACCGTAAGTTCATGGTTGTGGTGGACTTCCTATGGTCATCTGAGGAATTAATCTCTTCTTCCAACTATCCAGTAGTCATAAGCCTTTTCAGCTTCTATGTTTAAAACTAGAAGTTGTGTGATTTTCTCAAAATACCTTACGGGTGTTCTGGAAACTTGAATACGTAAGCCAGTATCTATGTCGGTGAGGAGATCTTCTGTGTTTGGCTATGGAACTAATGGATCACAACAAAATATTTTTTCTCTTTCAGGTTCTTGTATGGTCATGTGGATATCATATCAAGGCAATCTATAATTGGGTTAACTTGACCAGAATGTGTATGCTTTGTCGTATTCAATATTCGACTCTCTCAATTTTTCACTAATTGCTCGTGGGTTTATTTTCATTTAAAAGACGTGAATCTTAAGACCTTGATCTATATCTATTAGTGTTACAAAGAGATTTGGCTGAGGTACTACTGGTTCGAATACGTAATCCCTGGGCTCTCTGGGTCCCGTAATTGTCATGCAAAAGATGATTCAACTTTTAACTGAAATGAGTAAACTAACTATGAAAGATATATCTACACTATGCTTATATTATTTTTATTTTTATATTTTCGATGATGTGTATTTGAATGAAATTTAAAGAGAAACTATTCTAATATATTCAGATAATGAACAATTAATCTAATAACAGAATTAAAACAAGCAAGTTAGCCTGAGGTAGCTATTTGCTTGTGCACTTGTGAGTTTATCCTAAATATTTAAATAACTAACTAGTTTAATCGAAATACCTTCAATCTTACCTCAGAAGTGAGGAATAAATCACATCTTCTCAGAAGCTAGCATTCCTCACAACTTCCCTGGTAATATTGAAAGCAAGCTTCAACTGAAATAAAATGATTTGATATTCTATTTGATGTATTTTAACTACAACTTTGATAGCTCAAACCTAGAGTTTTACAGAATAGTGGTAAATCCAGTTGTGTCGTGACTCATCCCCTCAGGGTGATCTCTTTGTTCCTTCGTGTTCTTGTGAATCTAGAAAAGTGTGAATGTGATAGCGTCAGCAGAAGAAGATACTCGAACAATGGTAGATTTGGATATGAACTGAATAAAATGCAAGTAAGAGAGGGATAGTGTAAGTGAACAGAGCTTGACTATGCAATTCCTAGTAGGATTTATTATGGGGATACAACGCAAATATACCAAAAATTCTAGGATCTATTTCTTGTGAAAAACAACAACCTACAACTCTAAGATTATCAAATGGACACTAATCTAGAACTAAAACTATCTTATGCTAAGCTGAGTGTGGATAATGGAAATGGAGCAAAATGGAAATGTGGAAATCAAATGATATCTAAACTATAAAAGAAGAAGCTGAGAATTCATGTAAAATCTAAACCTGTTGAAACTTATGGAAGAACTTCAAAACACACTGAATAATAACTCATGAAGGGAGAGACGCCATTTACTTGAAGACAAGCTGGGTATTTATAACATTTGGATTTACCAAAGGGTAACTTTGAATTGAACTCTTTTACTATAAATAAAGAGAAATCAGTATTTATTAGGCGGCCAAAACATTAATGCAAGCAGGAGTGGTTGAGGAATGCGGGTGCAATTTGAATTTTTATGTTTGACGAAATCTTCGGAATGTTCTGGAAAATGCACACAAGACTGCCACCCTGTGCAGGGTGGCGGTTATAGTTAAGCCACCATGTCCTGGGTGGCGATCCTATAACTTAAGACCAAAATGCAAAGAAAAAGGGGGTAGAGGACAGAACAAAGCATACAGAGGCTGGATAAAGCATTTGAGATGTAATTGTATACTTGGCGAGATTTTCTAGATTCTGAACATCTTGCGAAGAGATCTGAATCATCATTGGGGTTTCTATAACCTCTTTCCGGTGGTATAGTACCTTATAATTTTTGGTACATATAGTCCCTTAAGCAATAAAATCATATTTTTTGCAGCTCTTGTCATCCCTCTCTCATTTTCATTACATCTTGACTCTTTTTTTACGTTATCTGGCATGTTGTGTGTATTCCCACTTGTAGTCCCTATGTTCATGTGTTGTCCGTGCTGGAAGACCGAGCCTGCGTGTTGATCTCTGGTGCAAACTATCTGCCCTCTACTACCGCGCCTGCTCTGTTTCCTTTGTCACTCATGGAGAGAGATCGACCCTTTCCCTTGTGTTATCGCCTTCCATAGCTTAGGATTTCCCCTTTCTATACATCCTTCTATCCTTGGTCCCTTGGCATGTTTAGTCTAGGATTTTCTTTTAGCATTAGGAGTAGCAATAGCGTTAGAGGTAGGTAGAGGAACTGTCCTTCTCCCGAGATCTATCCCAAGCATGTAAGGTCCCAAAACTTGGGGATGGTTCCATTGTTGTCTCAAACAAATTTTTTCTTCTAGATACGAGATGCGGGTGCACGTTTGAATGAACAAAACATTCAAAATCATATAAGGAAGTTCCCAAAAAGACCTCCGAGAGTTTCGACCACATCATTTTCAAGCTCCTCTCTAAGGTACAAGCTTCATCCTTAGCCAAATTTTTCAGTTCCACATGGTAGCATGAGGATAAGATGCACTTGTTGTGTCCCTTCATCCGTTTCTAAGGGGAGAAGGGGTAAATAAAAATGTTCCCCCCTCCCACCTAAGACCTCATGGACACACCACATGACCCTAGGAGGCTTTGATAAGCTCTTTCTGGCAATTTTCTATCCCCCGCTCCAGACTACGCATGTTTTTCACTTGTCACTCAGGGGCGAAGGAACACTTTTGGTATCCCTTTTTCACTTTCTAAGAGGACAAGGGTGACATAAAAATTTATTCCCCCTACCTTTCTTCCACTAGGTTCCTCATGTGCCCAAAAAGTAGCTCTCGGTTGCTTAAACTCAACCCTTTCCATTATCTCCTCTACTTGTGCATGCATGCCACTTATCATATAGGGAATAAGGTGAAATTTTTATGTCCCTTCGTCCCTTTCCAAGGGGAAAATGGGGACAAAAAAAAATTTCCCCCCCTTTCTCATCCTTATAAAACCCAACACTTAGCTATTTTTCACTCCCCCCACTTTTGTTCCATTTATACCCGAAACTCTGGCAAAATTTTTCCAGAATCCTCCACATCCTTTTTTTCTCTTACATTCACCCCTCAATTTTTCCATGATTGCAATGGAATAATTCCCACAAAAAAATTCAAATTTTTAAAGCTCCAAGTTCTTTTTTTGCCAGATTGACTTTGTATCCCACAAAGGAAAAATCTTTGTATCTTACAAACTAGTTCACAAATTAAAGTGGGGTTTTTTACGTTCTTCACCATTTCTAGGAACCATCACAACCCAAGTGATATCACTGAAATGCATGGAATATATTTTTTATGGTGAAAATAGCCCGAATTCATGCCCTTGTTTTGTAATTTTTTATTTCTCGTTGTTTTGGAGGAATCAGATTGAGCTAAAACATTGTACGGGAGATCATGAGAAGAAACCTATCCCAATTGAGGTGGTTTTGTATTAAACCGAGTTGTGGAAAGCCACTTTCCAAAAAATTAAGTCTCTACATGAGCACTTACTATAAATAGTAAGTTCTCACAATGGGCAAAATTCTTCAAGGCAGTGTGTACTGGGAACAATCAAGGCAATAAACAAGGCGATCTGAAGTGCGAAAGAGAAAGAATGACATGTTCTAAAAATATTAAATTCTCATGCTGAGTGTTAGAAGTTATAGTTAGTTCTATCTCCATTCACCTCTCTGCTTTACAAAATATTCATAGGGGTATGCGACAATGTCATAGATACGACAAGACAATTCATCCTTCATAGGGATCCTGGGGCATCACTCTGGTCACAGTGGTGTATGTGAGGGAAAAATAATATCACGAGGAGAAGTAGTGGAAAAAGAGAGGCATCATGCAGTCCAAGTGGATATTCAAAAAAGGTTCAAGAGATTTAAAGATCATTATTGTAAATATTCAATCAGGTCAAAGGCATCCGCTCTCCCGAGTGAGAAAATTGAGTGAGCTCGGTGAATTGTTCAAAGTGAACCAGACTAGTTGAACTCGGTGGGCTAGGTGAGAATTTTTTTTTCAATTTCTAAAGATAAGAAAAATCCATTACAAAGAGTAATTCATCGCAGAACATCCAAGTGATTGAGAATGTCTCCCTGAAGGTCAGAGCTTCCCCATGGCAATAAAGAATTTATTCCACAACAAGCTCTTGATAATGCTCCGATGGAAAAAACCATGTTAACACCTGATGATCCATTCCCATGGATTCTTGAAATGATCAGTTTTGGTCCAAGGAAAATGTAGTAAGTTACCGTGCCAAGTCTCAAGGAAATCTCAGAGATATGGAATCCCAAAAGGAGAAATAAATCTCAAACGACATCTCACTTCTTCAGTAAGGCCTTAGGTAATCAGTATGTTGAAGTTGTCCTATCTAAGGCTGACGACTCTATTAAGGAAAAGACTCCATCAAACTATGATTTGACCCATGTCTCATTGAGCCAAGCCTCACATTAGGGTGATTCTCATCTATTCAAGGAATCCTCCATCTGTATCCTTACTCGGAACAAAGAGTACAAGAAAACAATTGGACAATTGGAGAAACATGTAAAATCTCTCAGTTCCTGCATTCGACTATCATTGCCTAATATTACATTCCAAAGGAGAAAAATCACTCTATAGGCATCCATATAGCATCCATTCAAGGGAAAAGAGTTGCATCAAGTCTACATACACTGCATAGGAAGGGGAAGTTTATTTTATTCCATCCACACATACTATTACATTGTTACATTCTAGCTATAGCCTGTTATCAAGTGCAAATTGCACAAGGGCATCCTAGGGCATCATTATTACACACATACACAAGAACTATATGGATTTTGAGATGTAGTGCAACACTCGATCATAATTTCACTCTCGAGGTGACCACCTAAGTTAGTCTGACTCCCCATTCTACATTTTCCTTTTTAGGTTTGATACAGTTTGTGAGCTTGTGCACGTGAGATTTTATTTTGTAGGTTATAGGTATCATTAGCGATCATATTGCGAAGATTAGGAGATAAATAGAGAGCAACTATGAAACTCTAGTGACACAGGAAAAACTGTATCGTAAACATTTGTATAATCACCAGTGCCTAGTTCTAGTCTCTAATGCCTAGGCACCCCTGTCTTGCACTAGGCGCCCCTGTCTGGCATTATGCTCAAGTTACAGATTTTACAATGAGCATTTATGATATTGCTTGCAATCTATTCAATACTTGCACCTTCCCAGATAACTTCATGTGCATGTGAAAATCATCTAAGAACTTCTATCTCTCTTCCTTTGTTAGGGTTTCATATTTATATCATAGTTTTCTTGTTTCATTATTGTATTTTAGAAATTTTACATCAAAAATTACTCTACAATATATATTTAATTTAAATTAAATTAAATCAACGGGATATGTCCTCTAATTTTTTATTTTCTTGCTTACATGGCCTTGAAGGAATTGATTTTTCTTGTGACATCCTGAGTGGTGTCCCATAATTCCACCAGCTACTACACTTTTCTACTTTTGTAGGTTCATACGTAACCCAACAAAAAGAAACACAAATGGAACAAGAAGAAATCTAAATTAAAAAACAATTAGGAAAAGGCAACATTTAGTTAGAAACACAAGTATCCTTTTCACTACACACACAAGTCACCCCTAGGGTCCTTATCCCCTCTTATACTCCATGGTACACATCTTACAATTTCCATTCGACACATTATCAGTTATAACATCCTTCAGCTCTCCACAAGGTATGCTCTTCCTACCTACTTTATGTGATCTGAAAATGAGTGCTTGAAACTAACACTTTTAATTGTTTCGAAGGATCTTCAATTTTAACAAATTAAGAGGTCTTAATACTCCAAATTATTGAGTAAAAATATAATTATGGACTGAATTTAGAACTGAAATTAAGTTTGTAACTTACTCAAATTTTCATTATTTGATAAAATCCCAAAAGTCACTCTTTCAGATTTAATTGATTTCCCAATTTTATCCATTACTTATTATAGTTACATCCATATTCATTTTTGGAATTTAAATTATTTATAATTAGCATAAAACTGAAAATCAAAATCAGAAAGAAACACCAGATTGTTTACAGGGTTTTGAATTCCTACATCTTCGAGTTCATGATGAACCAATCCATTAATAATGTTAAAACATGTAAATATAATAACCTTTACATTAACCATTAATGAATCAAAAACTTGCAAAATTGTGTTTGAGGCCTTTGAAGGGCGTTAATGGAGCTCAGCCTCTGTCCTTCACCTTCCTAATCCACTTGCAGTAGTGTCTCCCTTTGTTTCTATGTCTTTGTTTGACTTTAACAGAAAATAACTCTATCACAAAATCTCCAAATCAAAAAAATGATCACACCATCGCGATCGTCTCAAAATTATGAGCAACTTTCATATATAACTTGATATCTGGAAGAGAGCATAAGTGCCCCAAAATTGTACTTTCCCAAAACTGCCTCCTTCCCTTAACACAAACCTTGCACTGTCTTTTATAAAACTCTGCGAGCTCAATTTATAATGCAAGCGAGCCATTAGGTGAGTTGGATAATCTCTTAGGTTGGTATGCATGATGTCAGTTGTTCAAATCCCACCTCCTTCTCCTATGCTGACTACTTTTGATTTAATCCCACATTCAAATGCTAACATGGAGGGGGAGGTTTTAAAAGGTAAGGCGAATTAGATTTTAATTAGCTTTTGAACCATTTTAGCCATCATGAACATTAAGGATGGGTGTTTGACCCAAGTTTCATGCATAGACTTGTATAATAGTTGAAGTGTGGCATGGCATATTTGGTGGGATAATGCATGGCTATTTATATTATGGAAGTTGGGATATATGCGTTGAAATTGGCATAAAATGTGTGGTCTTTGACAATAATGCGTGGAAATATTTGAATATGATTAATAACAACCCTGTAATATATGTAATGTGATTCAATTTCAAAGTGACAGTTAATATAATGTGGCTCAACAATATAGGCCACTTATCGAATTCGAGTGAAATTGAACTCGTGGTGGTGAGCCACATGGTGGCTTGAGGATCCACAACTTTGACTTTGGTATAATCGTTCTCACAGTGATCGGGCTCCCCTCTATAATAAACATTGAGCCTCTTGTTATGCGAAGCTATACCATTTTACAATTATTGAAGACCAGTGGTGAAAACCTCTCAAACCTCTATTTTGCCAACGCACTTTTGCCACGTGTTGCAGTGTTATTGATCCATTATTGACCTATTGACCAGAGTTGACTTTCTCGTTGACCAAAATTTTATTGGACATATCTTGAGCTCAGAGTGTCCATTTTTCATGTTCTTATAGTCATCAGAAATATCTCTAAAGGTTCTACTACACTGGCATGGTTTAGGGAAGTTTAAGGAACATTTGTCACTAAAATTGATCCTCTGATCACTCCTACCTACTAAGAAGGCTTTTTGTCCACAAAAATCTATGTATCAACCCACAAAAGATGCTATCTCTTCCTGTATTGCAAAAACACATACAAGAACCTGAAATAACATTATATGTTAATAAAATGTAAATAGTTTATTAGCTAATTACATAAGCGATCAGACAATAATACCTAATTAAGCTAGTGTTTAACTGAAACGTTGCAACCCTATCAACTCTGCACACAACTGTGAACTGTCATACCCCACTATAATGCCATCACAAATAACTGACCAGATAATAACAACCATTCTAATATGAAAATCTAGTGTTCAACAGTCACTTTGTGATACAACCGATTATCAAAAATTACAATTCCATAACATAGATCAGTATACAAGACATCTAAAATGCCCAGAATTAGGCTAGTGCCCATTGTCCATCTAAAATTGTAACAACTGCAAGTATTCACTATCTAGAATAAAATAGACTATCAACGCCCCAAGAATAGCTATAGTCAACAACTAAATCCACGTGAAACTACCAAAAACATTGTATCGCCATCACAAATAATAAGTCAGCTAATAACACCCATTTATAACGGAAGCTAGTGTTCAACTGTAAATTGATGATTATGTTGATTACAACTACAAATATTCACTATCCAGAATAAATAAACCATCAAATCCCAAAATGGCTATAGTAAAAATTTGAATCAACGTGAACCTGCCAAATCTATCCATACATGTTGAACTATAAAGGGATAGATAATAAAAATGTATGCTTACCCAAATTGGTGAACTGTCATAATCTGTAAAATGATCACTTGGTGCCTTTGCAAACCAGTTTGTTAGTGTAATAAATTTACACCCTAATTGCAACCACATCTGATAGTTACAAAAATCAATTTTTCCCAAAATGAGGGTCTTTCAAATTAGTGCAAATAACACATGTGGATACAACAAGTTTGTCTATTTATTACAATATTGAATAGGTGCCCAAATGGGTCTTATAAGAATCCATAATATTTACACAAATAACAACACTATAAAACTACAAGTTTTAAAATAGACATTTTGATGATGCCCATATCCATGCATACCATTGTTAGAAATGGAATAACCAACCAAAATGTGAGAAGATGAATATGAGTATGCACTCAAATATTCTCTATGACTGCTTCCAAATTATTTCAAAGCTAAATATAAACATAGGATCAAATCCCTAAAATATAGCTTTGAAAATGTTTACATATTATCACCAGTTACTACAATGCAAACATAAAGCTGGGGAATGTTTTACCCATCCAAATACTTGGATTTCTTCGATTAGGTGGTTGTACTTCCCCAGTACCAAAATGAGCATTTACATGAGTTAGATCAACAAATTTTGGTTTGACATAATTTTTCTTTTTAACAACTTTCTAATGTTGCACTAAAGGAACATACCAACACATCTTAACATCATGACCATTCCTTTTACAATGGGAACAAAATTTAACTTCCCTATTTTTAGGAGTCTTACCCATTTTGTCATCGCTTGAACTATGTTTAGGAGAATTATTCCTCTGTTTCAGAGAGGTAACATTTTTTCCATTTCTCGCATTACCAGAGTGAGATTGGGCTTTAGTGTTGAGTTGTGGAGCTCAATTACTTCAGTTTAGCATGTAATGAAAACTTGCTAGAAAATATAGTAACCGGCATCGATTAAGGGGGAACTGGCAGCGGTCACCTAGGACCGGCATTTGTCAGGTATGACCAGAATCGATCAAGCAAGGAAGGAACCGGTAGCGGTTAGGGATAACCGGCGTCAGTTACCTGTGCAAGGATGTTTTAATTAACTTTCAAGAATTATATCTATTTTTAGAATTAAAGTATTTCTATTGATTGTAATTGCATGGCTAAGTTCCCTAAGTCTATAAATGACTATATAAGCATAAAAGCTATGGTTTAGAAGTAAGAGAGAGAATTCTTGGTAATGAAGCAAAAAAGCTTGAGGGAAAGAAAGTATTGTACATCTGAGAGGTGTGGAAGATCTTAAATATTCATTTTATATCTTATCAAATCTTTGGATAATAGATTGGCTTGTTTCTTGGTGGACGTTGCTTATGCTGGGTGAACCACATTAAATTTGGTGTTGATTTATGTCTCTTGTTTTGTATATTTCTTCTTGTAGAATATCTATTTTTATTTTCATGTATGCTTGGATCTAATATATTGTCTATACAACCAGTGTGCTAACCCCAAAAACTGATATCAAATCTTTGTTTGAGGGTTTTTTGTGTTAATAGATTTACTCACAGAGTGTTTTTTGATTGAGTGGGAGCTTCAGTAATGGAAGAAGATAATAAATACAAGGTAGAGAAATTTGATGACCAAAATTATCAATTATGGAAGATGCAGATTGAGGATTATTTGTATCAAATATATTTGTATTTACCGTTGGCTGAGAAGTCTAGACCTACAAAGATGACTGATGAAGAATGGAAGATTCTTGACAGAAAGGTTTTGGGATCTATAAGATTGATCCTGGCAGCATCCGTTTGTTCCAATATTATAGAAGTGGCTTCTACGGTAGACGTAATGAAATATCTTGCTAATTTATATGAAAAACCTAGTGCTTCAAATAAATTTTATTTGATGATGAAACTATTTTGTTCTAAGATGCATGAAGGTGAATCTGTTTCTAGTCATTTGAATGATTTCTGATCTATTGTAAATTAGTTAAAATTAGTTGTTATACCTTTTGATGATGAATTAAAAATATTTTTATTCTTATGTTCTTTCATGATAGTTGGGATAACTTGGTAATGGTTGTTAGTAATACAACATATGCTAATAATATTTTGAAGTTTGATGATGTGGTTAGTATAATCTTGAATAAAGAAATTTGTAGGAAGAGTACAGAGGAATCATCATCTAGAAATGCTTTGAATGTAGAAAGCAATGGTAGGTAGAAGGAGAGATCCAAGAGTAAGAGTAATGGGAAATAAAATTCAAGGGATAGTAGATCTAAATCCAGAAGTAAGGGAATTACTTATTGGAAATGTGGAAAGAAAGGACATGCAAAAAAATATTGTTGGTCAAAGGATAAAAAGAACCAACAACCAGAAAAAGGTAAAGAAGTAAATCTTTTTGCATCAAAGGTAATGCAAGATGCTCTTATTCTTTATTTTGATAGTAGAATTGAATCATGGGTTTTAGATTCAGGAGCTTCTTTCCATACAACCCCTAATAAGGGTTATTTCAAAAATTATGTCCAGGGAAATTTTGGGCATGTTTATTTGGGTGATGATGAACCTTGCAGTATTACTGGTAAAGGGGAAGTTCATCTAAAATTTTAGAATGGAAATATATGGGTATTGAAAGATGTGAGGCATGTGCCAAGCCTCAGGAGGAATCTTATTTCTGCAGGGCAACTAGGTGAATCTGGTTGCATGGTTACTTTTATAGGAGACTCTTGGAAAGTCACCAAGGGTGCTTTTGTTGTGGCAAGAGGTAAGAAGGTATGAACGCTATATTTATCTACTTGTATTACTGATTCCTTTTCTGCATTATCTACTTCATATTCAGATGCATACATGTGGCATAACCGGTTGGATCATATGAGTCAAAAAGGAATGCATATCTTAAAGGCTAAGGGTAAATTATCATATTTGAAAGATTTAGATCTTGATTTTTGTGAGAATTGTATCTTTGGAAAACAAAAGAGAGTGAGATTTCTCAAATTTGGGGCAACTAAGAAGGAGAAAAAATTAGAGCTTGTACACTCATATGTGTGGGGATCAGCTCAGGTAGCTTTTCATGGAGGATTCTAGTATTATGTTAATTTCATTGATGATGCTACAAGAAAGGTATGGGTTTATTGTATTAAACGTAAATCTGATGTTTTTGAGACTTTTAAAAGATGGAAAGCCCTTATTGAGAATGAATCAAATTCTAAGTTAAAGTGTATTAGATCTGAAAATGGTGGTGAATATTGTAGCAAGGCTTTCAATTATTATTGTTCAGTGAATGGGATACATAGAGAAAGAATGGTTCCAAGAACACCAAAGGAGAATGGTGTTGCAGAAAGAATGAACAGGAAAATCATGGAACATGCTAGAAGTATGAGGATACATTCTGGATTTCCCTTGCAGTTTTGGGTAGAAGCAGTTGATACAGCGGTTTATTTGATTAACCATGGACCTTCAAGTTCACTAGATGGAGGAATACTAGAGGAAGCTTGGACTGGAAAAGAGGTATATTTTTATTTTCTTAAATTTTTTGGTTCAAAAGCTTTTGTGCATGTTGATAAGGAAAATAGGAAAAAGTTGGATGCAAAATCCAAGAAGTGCACTTTCATTGGTTATGAATCTGGTGATTTCGGTTTCCGTTTTTAGGATTTAGAGAATTCTAAAATTATTAGGAGTCATGATGTTGAATGGACCAGTTGAGAAGTTTGTGAATGAAAATGAACTCTTAGATTTTAAAGAATTATCGACATGATTACACAGTAACCAGTGTCGGTTGACCCCTGGCCAGCACCAGTCAGACGAATCGGTATCAGTTACAAAGGATCCAAATTAGCATCGGTTAGAAGAACTAGGTTTATTTAGAGGTGAGCGGTATCGGTCACTGTCAAATTTGGATAGGAATGTCTAGGAGGCCCAAATTGAGTCTTTGATACCCCAAACTCATGTGAGAAGGTCACAAAAGGTAAGTAAACTTCTAAAAATATTTACACCTTCTCTATTTTATTTATTATTGACTGATAGTGGTGAATCTAAGAGCTTTGAAGAAGCAATGCAGGATAAGACTCACATTCAGTGGGAGCATGGCATGGATGAGGAGATGGAATCCTTGGAATAGAATCAAACTTGGGATTTTGTTAAGTTGTCAGTAGGTAAGAAAACATTACAAAGTAAGTGGGTTTACAAGATTAAGGAAGAAGAGGGTGGACAGAAAAGGTACAAGGAAAGGCTTGTAGTAAAGGGATTTACACAGAAAGTAGGTATTGACTTTGGTGAAATATTTTCTCTTGTTGTTAAGATGGCTTTTATTCATACTGTATTGAGTTTAGTTGTAGTAGAATATTTGCATTGAGAGCAACTAGATGTGAAGACGGATTTCCTTCATGGTGATTTGGATGAAGAGATTTAAATGCAGCAGTCGCTTAGGTATGAAGTCAAGGGTAAGGAGAAATTAGTGTGCATGTTGAAAAAGAGTCTATATGGGCTCAAGCAAGCTCCAAGGAAATGGTACATGAGGTTTGATAGTTTTATGCATGAGCATGGTTACTTGAGATGTGAATCTGACCATTGTGTTTATTTCAAGAAGCTTGAAAGTGGGAGCTATATTATTTTGTTATTGTATGGGGATGATATGCTTATTACATGATCTAGTATTCAGGATATTGGTGAGCTTAAGAGAAAGCTATCTCACACATTTACTATGAAGGATTTAGGAGTTGCAAAAAAAATCCTTGGCATGCAAATACATAGAGACAGGAAAAACAAGAGATTGTATTTTGTCAAGAGGATTATATCTACAAGGTGTTAGAAATGTTCAACATGTAGAATGCAAAACCTATTAGCACACCTATGGTTGGACACTTCAAATTGATAAAATATTAGTGTCCTTCATCCCATGAGGAGGTCAAATACATGACACGAGTGTCATATGCTTCAGCAGTTAGAAGTCTCATGTATGTTATGGTTTGTACCAAACCATAAATTTCACAGGTAGTGGGAGTTGTGAGTAGATATACAGCTAATCCAGGTAAAGAGCATTGGAAAGTATTCCAATGGATACTCAGGTATTTGAAAGGGACAACTAGCATGCATTTATGCTATTGAGGTTCAGATATTTCATTACATGGCTATGTTGATTCGGATATAGCTAGAGATCTGGATGGTAGGAGGAATACTACTGGATATATTTTCACAGTATGTGGTACGGCAGTTAGGTGGATTTCAATATTACAAAAGGTTATGGATTTTTCTACTATAGAGGCAGAGTATGTTGCAGCTACAGAGGCTAGTAAGGAGATGATATGGATGAGTAGGTTCATGGAAGAGTTGGGAAATGAGCAAAGTGATTGTAAACTATTCAGTGACAGTCAGAGTGTAATTCAATTGGAAAAGAACTCAACATTTCATTTGAGAATGAAACACATTCAGTTGAGGAATCACTTCATACGGCAGGTAATGGAGGATGGACAGTTCAATCTAGAAAATATTCATATGAGCAAGAACAATGTGGATATGCTAACGAAGCCATTAGCTAAAGCAAATTTGGAGTTACACTCCACTTCTATTGGTCTTCAAGTTTGAGACTTGAAGAGGAAGAAACAAAGCTAAGGAAGGATCTAAGAATGACATTGTACAGGTATGGTGCAGTAATTAATCTCGAACTGGGAGATTATTGAGTTGGCATTAGTTAAGGGGGAACTGGTAGCAGTCACCCAGGACTGGCATCAGTCAGTTATAACCAGCATCAGTCAAGCAAGGAAGGAACCAGCAATGGTTAGGGATAACCGGCATTGGTTACCTATGCAACGATGTTTTAATTAACTCTCGAGAATTAGATCTATTTTTAGCATTAAAGTATTTCTATTGATTTTAATTACATGGATGTTGGTTGGATATTTTGTCAAGTCAAAATATGAGGTTCAACCACAGTACATGGGATTAAATCCCTCCTCAAAGATAGGTGAGGCTGCCTGTTTATTACTAATCTAAAACACAATAGAAACAATGCGTACAATATTCACACTAATCTAACCACTGGGGTTGGGATAGAATCCCGAAATCCATATCCGCACTATGTGAAGATGTTGTTTTTATAAATGGACTGGGTCAGAAATTATTACAATCGAAGAAGCACAATGGAAAGGAAATGAGAGGAACGTATTTTCTTTCGAGTAAACACAAAGCACGAAATAATCATACGAGCTTTAGATCATAAATATAATGTTTGAAATGATTAGGATCATCAAGACGCTAAATGAATAATAGCTTAAGATTACAAACATAAGAACAATATCTTAAGAAAAACACATCTCACAACAAAAAGTTTGCAAAAATAGTATCAGCTTCTATTCCTCAAATGATTAAAAGAAAACACAAAGTTTTTCTTCTTCACAATAGTTCTCAATATTCCAAAAATCTCAACCCTTTGGAATGTATGTACATCCCTTATTTATAATAAAAATAGTTGAGAGAAAATAGGACAAACCCTATAAAATAGTTTGTTAACAAGAGTCCCATTTTGCTTGACTCTCACACAGGATACCAAGTCAAAATATGATTCCTATGTGACGAAACAAAAATAAAAAAGACATGTCAATTTCAAGATTGAAATGAAACGTTACATCAAGACTTAGTTTGAATCATCATCTTTTTCTTCCTCATCTTTTTCTTCTTCCAACTGAGCCTGTTTGTTCCAAAATTCTTGGAACTTCTGGATTATACCTTGCATCTCATTTTCATCAGGCGCAATGGAATGATCACTCAAGACTTCACACGTTTCGTGAGTGTCACTGGCACTACCAGGAAGCTTTCTCAATATTTTGTTGAGTTTTCTCAGAGCCTCCAAAGAATGTTCAACCTTTACAAACCTGTCAATGATTTCAATATCAAATCCGTGATTTGGTTCATGCTGAATGGATTCTTGGATTTGTTTGAAAATATCATCAGCTGGTAGGATTCCCAAGTTTCCAACTGACACTTTTGCACAAATTTTTAGCAGTTCTTCTTCTAGGTCACTTTTTCCATCAATCAATTGATCTCTCGATTCTCTCAATTTGCCGCAAGCTTCATTGAGAATCTTTACCCTAAACCTGATGGCTTTGGTCAGCTAGAAATGCTTATCCACATATGGTATGACACCTTCTTCTACCAAGATGCGTGATGGAATTTGCTTCAACACCTGGAGAGCTTCGAAAGTCAAATCAAGGTGTCCAATTTCTTGGGAGAAATCATCATCCATATTTTCCGCATCACTCTGTATATTCCCCAAAGATTGAAAGACTTCTATGGTGTCTTGAATCACTTCTTTCCCCTGTTGGAGCAGCCTTTGGGTCCATTCATCGACCACTCTCCCTTTTTCATTAATCTTCTCAATTATAAGCACTGATGAAAAATCGAATCTGACAGGGACAGAGGAAGATGATATGGATTCAAGGGGTTTTGAGAGTTTAAGTAACACTTCAATTAACTGCTCAACCTTTTATTTAAGAACATCTCTGTTATCCTTTGTTTCCTTCAATTTCTGGCATAGCACGTTCATAGCATCTTGTGTATCCTGTTGTGCTCATTCAGTTGTCAATTCTCCTAGAGCCACCCTGGTTGTCTGATAGTCAGAGGCCATTATGCCCTCTTTGGTTTTGTCAATCGCGGGAGTGGTGATCTCTGCAAACTTATGCCCCGAAGAAGCCACTAAAACCATTGAAACTATTTTGGGTTTCTTGGCTGATTTAGCAGTAGGAGCCTTGAGTGAACTAAAATCGAAGGCCGGTATGGGTACAACCACCTTCATTTTCCTCAGGGTTTTCTCGAGTAACCATTGATGTGTGTCAGAGGGAATTGCCATTATTGTAGAAGTTGGGATAATACTTTCAAGGGGAGAGGGATCCACTGGTGGAATGGGGACAGTTACCAATGTGGTAGCAGATTCAGTGAAAAGAGGCATAGGAGGGGGCATGTTGGTAGTTACTTTTGTCCCAGTAGAGAGGGGTGAGATTCCAAAGAAAATGCCAGCCATGATCGATGAAGTAGATGGGGAAAGAGGAGGTAGAAGTGGTTGTGAAGGAGGAAGCGCAGATCCTGACGCCAAAGCCTAGGATGCAAGAGATAAGGTCACCTCAGTTGGGCAGTCAACAAATGGTGAAACTAGGGGCTAGCTTACTTCCCTTTCCAAAGAAATTTCTCCTATTTCTGGTGGTGTTGGTGATTCTGGCACATTCACCGTTTCAACTGGAGTAATAATTGAAGAGGTTTCTTGTTCTCTTCTCTTCTTGACAAACTTGACCTTTATAGGTCCCTTAGAAGAGCTTTTTTCCTTTTCCCTTTTGGAGGGCACCGCCTTTACAGTAACCACCTTTGAAAAATTATCCACTTTGAAACTCATTCCCCAAAAAGTGAGCCATGCCTTGGTGCATGCAATAATCAGGGCCGATCTATCTGTAATGGAGGCTTTTTCACCGATAGACCAATCAATAGGTGGGAAAACATATTGATATTCATTCAATCCGTCATAGGAAGGATCTAGAACACTTTCATTATCACCAGTACCTTCTGGTATGTCAGCGAGCTCAAGTGTCTGAATTTCTACAAGTGTCAACTTGCTATGATCTTTCCTTCAGATAGCAACCTCATCACGTAAATCAATTCAGATGTCTTCTATGCTTCCCACGTGTGGGGTGCAGAGTTCCATATGCCTTAAGGACTCCTCGAGAATCAAACCCATCTCAGAGCTTCATGTGCTTCTTCAACTTATCTTGAAGCTCATGTACAATGTTCTTGGCTTTCACCACCGTTGAACAAGTATACCTTCTAATAGCAATTGGGAAAGATATAGCGGCCTTGTGTTTACTCTGTTGGAATTTGTGAAAATCCAACAATTGCCCGACCAACTCTATCAAGATTAGTTTATACCCTGGATATCTGGGTAAATAGAAAGGATCCCCTAGGTACATGACTACTCAAAGATATGTGAACTTCTTAAATTGCAAGAAGACACAACCCCATTTTGAAATTTCAGCCCATGCCTCATCAGAGACTCTCATTTTCCTCAGTTTGGGGTTTAACCTGTAGATGTTCTCGTAAAAGAAGGCATCGTTTACCCTTCTGAATTGGTCTTCAGATCCTTTTCTTGTTAGCTGAGGAAAATACCAATAAACATGATCTACTACCTTGTTCCCCCTTGGTGTCCAATCCAGGATAGTTCCGCATGCCGACCGCTACATAGGTGACATACGAGGACATATAAAACTTCCCCGTAGACAGCACTGTTGTCATTTGAGAATCTATCTCGTTACTGATAAGAGTACCCCAATCAATTCCCTGTTGATTATTCTTAATAATGATCATGAATTGGTACATCCATCCTTGGAAAACACTTGATTCGGGGAAACCAAAAACCTGACACAACAAAGTAATGATATCATTGATTTCCTGAATGAAATCACTTCTAGGAACAAGTCTTGGGAACCTGGAAACAGCCAATTTGGCTTTGATTAGGAACTTCTTATTCACGTGCTTGATGCAATCCTCCTGATCATTGTCCCAAGTTTTTTGGGCTAACTTGAGATCCACATCTCCATATTCCTCAAAATTAGGCAGCTTGAGAAGGTCATCGAAGTAACCTCCATCCAACTTGATTACAACTTCTCCCCCCTGATTTTTCACAGAACAAGAAGCAGAGTCATAGTTCGAAGCACAGGCTAAGATGAAATCGGGGCACTAAGTGGACATAGGGAAACCTACTGCAAGAGGTAGACCACTGCCAACTATTGATTTCATCCATTGAGTCTGGGAGGAGCTCTTCACCCTATTCCAAAAATCTTCCATATCTATGTTTCCGAGCTCTGTATCACGGATGTCATAATTACAATCAATGTAGGAGGGAGACTCCACCTTCCTAAATTTGTACTTCATCCTTCTTGATTTTTTCATCTTATCTTGTGATGAACCAAGGTCTGACATGAGGAATTTCAGAGGAGGAGAATTTCAGAGATCAGAAGGTGTTGAAGACTTCGGAAAACCTGAGACACTGGAGATGTCAGAAAGATGGAAAAACCCGACACACTGGGAGGATGCCGGAATGTTTTAAATGTCTAACACATTGGGAGGATGTCAGAATGTTTGAAATGTTTGACACACTGGGAGCATACTAAAATGTTTGAAATGTCTAACACACTAGGAGGATGCCAGAATGTTTGAAATGTCTAACACCTTAAACTTTTCGATACACTGCGTTTTTTGAACACTGCAAAGCACCTTGCGAAACCCAAAAAGAGGGAATCGGGTAATTATTAGGTTGAAACATGCAAGTTCTACTTCACGTTTGATATCCCAAATATATTTTTAATTACACTAACATTCTAGGGAATAAAACAAAGTGAGCATCCAAAGAGTAGAACCCTAAAACACAAACCTGATAGGAAACAATCCTAAAACGGAAAAGATAAAACCCAAATAACCCCTATAAGAAAAAGATAGAAACTCAGAAGAATCCTTTACACACTTATTCCACAAATAAATAATAAAGGAAAATACCTTTAATCAGAACGCAAAATGATAAAAAACAAGCAATGCAATCAGGCACAGAGGTGAATCAGGTTTCTGGGTCAAAGATGCATGCACGAAAATCCACGAGGTAAAAAGTACGTCTGGTAAAAATGACGTGGAAATCCAAATATTTATAATAAATTTTACATTTAATACACTTCATTTGACACGTGTCAACTACCTGACAACTCAGCATTAATGCCATGTCAGCATGCTTGGGATATCCGGAAACCCGACACAAAGGATTTTGTATTAATTCAGGTTTCGGGTTGCGGGAAACAAGCGACATGAAGCATGATGCTTGATGGTTCCGGAAACCCGATACAAAGGATTAAATCAGGCTTCGGGGATCAGAAGACATGCGACATGAAGCATGTTTTGACGAAGCCATGTTCCGATGCTCAGAAGACCTGCAAACCCGATACAAAGGATTAAATCGGGCTTCAGGGATCGGAAGACATGCGACATGAAGCATGTTTTGACGAAGGCATGTTCCGATGCTCAGAAGACCCGCAAACCCGAAAGACTTACTTGATGCGGGTTTCAGGTTTCAGGGAACACACAACATGAAGCATCCAAAACACATGTTGTCTTGCTATTGAAACCCGATAACCTAATTATCTCTCTGAAAGGGCATTCTTAGAAAACCAGCTCAAAAATTTCTTAGGGTTATCTTATTTTGGCGTAAACTCAAAAATGAGATAACAATGGCTAAGTTCCCTATGTCTATAAATGACTATATAAGCATAAAATCTAGGGTTTAGAAGTAATAAAAGTGAAGATTAACAAGAATTAGAAAGAACTTGAAAATTTTGGTGAGAGAGAGAATTCTTGGTGATGAAGCAAAATAGCTTCAGGGAAAAAAAGTATTGTACATCTAAGAGGTGTGGAAGATTGTAAATCTTCATTATATATCATGTCAAAGCTTTGGATAATAGATTGGATTGTTTCTTGGTGGACGCATCCCACACTGGGTGAACCACGTTGAATTTGGTGTTTATTTATGTATCTTGTTTTGTATATTTCTTTTGGTAGAATATCTACTTTTGTTTGCAGGTATGCTTAGATCTAATATATTGTCTGTACAACCGATGTTCTAACCTTAACATTTAACACCTGCCTTATCATTCACAAAAGGCATTAACTTCTTTAACATCATTTTCCTCTTCCAACAATATGTTGTAGAATGATTATTAACTTCACAAAACGTGCAAGGAAATGCATACTTTTGTCTACCAAAGCTATATTGTTTAAACTAAAAGAGTGTTTTAGAAGTCTTAGGATTATTTTTCCCCTTGGTGCTATTTTTAGTTTAAGTAGGAGGAGGTGGAATTTCATTACCTCATTTACCTATTTTCTTACACCTTTCATTATTCCTCTTGATGGCAGAATCCATAAATTCTAGTGACGTAAATCCTTGGTTGTTGGAAGCTTGTCTTCCTTCAGCTGCTTTAGAACTTTCTCCAATTTCCATTTTCCCACTAGAATATCCCAAACCTGCAAACTGAGGTTGATCCTCTACCTGTATTGGGTTAACATCACCTTTTCCATTTTTACTAAGGCCCTTTCCGTTAAATCCCATCTTAACCATTAATTTAGACCTAATTCCCTTCGTGTGTTTTTCAAACTGACCCAAAGGAATATCTGAAACTAAATGAGAGGAACTATTTTCACGTGAACAACTTACAGTTCATTTTTCTATCATAGTACTTACATCTGCTTTTGAAGGCATTTCCTTCTTATGTTCACCTTGTTACATCTTTTCCAAGATGGCATCCTTGGTCCGTATTTCTTCCTACAACTCTTTAACAAAATCCATCAACTTTTGGCTTTGTACAAGCATTATGTTGACATATTCCTCTTTCTTGGTTATAGAGGATTTTGGCTCAAATTTTAACTGCACTATTTCCTCTTCCAAGGAATAAAACTTAGCTCTTAGGAAAGATTTTTCTTCCTAGAGTTAGCGGTTTATGGCTTCAAGCTTATCCGGTTGCTCCTATTTGGATGACTTGCCCATGATTTCCTGTTCCTACAAACACAACTTGTACTTCCAAAATTGCACACTCTAAAAGAAAATTAACAAGCCCCAAAATGTTTGCACACTAAAAATGAAATCAATACTGAAATTGAAGCCAAATTTTCAAACACAATTAGAAGTTAATCCAGAAATATAACTGCTCTGATATCAAACATGATCCGAAAACGGGTGCTTGAAACTAACACTTTTAATCATTTCAAAGGATATTCAATTTTAACAACTTAAGAGGTCTTAATACTCCAAATTATTGATTAGAAATTTGATTATGGACTAAATTTAGAACTGAAATTAAGTTGTTAATTTACTCAAATTTTCATTGTTTGATCAAAGCCCAAAAGCCATTGTTTCAAATTTAATTGATTTCCCAATTTTATCAATTATTAATTATAGTTGCATCCATATTCATTTTCGGAATTGAAATTACTTGCAATTATCATAAAACTGAAAATCAAAATCAAAAAGAAACTCCGGATTGTTTACGGGGTTCGAAATTCCTACATCCCCAGGTTTGTGGTGAATCGATCCATTAATAATGTTAAAAATGTAAATACAATAACCTTTACATTAACCAATAATGAATCAAAAACCTATAAAACTATGTTTGAGACCTTCGAAGGACGTTAATGGAGCTCAACCTCTGTCCTTCACCTTCCTGATCCACTTGCAGTAGTGTCTCCCTTTGGTTCTATGCCTTTATGTGACTCTAACATAAAAAAAATCTATCACAAAAGCTCAAAATCAGAAAAATGATCACACCATCGCAATTGTCTCAAAATTATGAGCAAATTTCATTAATAACTTGATATCTGAAAGAGAGCAGAAGTGCCCCAAAATTGTACTTTTCCAAAACTGTCTCCTTCTTCCCTTGACACAAACCTAGCACTGTCTTTTATAAAACTCTGCGAGCTCAATTTATAATCCAAGCGAGCCATTAGGTGAGTTAGATAAGCACTTGCGTTGGTATGTGTGAGGTCAAGGGTTCAAATCCTCCCTCCTTCTCCTATGTCATCTCTTTTTGTTTTAATCCCACATTCAAATGCTAATATGGTGGGGGAGGTTTTAAAAGGTAAGGCGGATTAGATTTTAAATGGCTTTTGAGCCATTTTAGCCGACGTGGACATTGAGGATGGGTATTTGACCCAAGTTTCGCGCATGGACTTGTATAATAGTTGAAGTGTGGCATGGCATATTTGGTGGGATAATGCGTGGCTATTTATATTGTGTAAGTTGGGATATATTCATTGAAATTGGCATAAAATATGTGGTCTTTGGAAATAATGCATGGAAATATTGGAATATGGTTAATCACGACCATGTAATACCACGTCAGCATTGATATAATCATCTTTATGGTGGCCAGGCTCCCCTCTGTAATAAAAGTTGAGTCTCTTGTTCCACCGAGCTATACCATTTTACGATCATTGAAGACCGGCAGTGAAAACCTCTCGAACCTCCGATTTTGCCAACACATTTTTGTCATGTGTCGTAGTGCTATTAGTCAATATTGACCTGTTGACTATAGTTGACTTTCCTGTTGACCAAACTTTGACTAGACATAGCTTGAGCTCAGAGTGTCAATTTTCACGTTCTTACAGTCATCAGAAAGCTCTCTGAAGGCTCTAATATACTAGCATGGTTTAAGGAAGTTTAGGGAACATTTTTCATTGAAATTGATCCCTTGATCACGCCTCCCTACTAAGAAGGATTTTTGTCCACAAAAAGCTATGTATCAACCCACAAAACATGATATCTCTTCCTATATTGCAAAAACACATATAAGAACCTGAAATAACATTATATGTTAATAAAATGCAAATAGTTTATTAGCTAATTACATAACTGATGAGATAATAACACCCAATTAAGCTAGTGTTCAACTGAAACACTACAACTCTATCAACTCTGCACACAACTGTGAATTTTCATACCCCACTATGATGCCATCACAAATAACTGACTAAATAATAACACCCATTCTAATATGAAAATCTAGAGTTCAATAGTCACTTTGTGATACAACCGATTACCAAAAATTACAATTCCATAACACAGATCAGTATACAAGACATCTAAACTACCCACAATTAGGCTAGTGCCCTTTGTCCATCTAAAATTGTAACAACTGCAGGTATTCACTATCTAGAATAAAATAGACTATCAACACCCCAAGAATAGCTATAGTCAACAACTAAATCCACGTGAAACTACCAAAAACATTGTATCGCCATCACAAATAATAAGTCAGCTAATAACACCCATCTATAACGGAAGCTAGTGTTCAACTATAAATTTATGATTATGTTGATTACAACTACAAATATTCACTATCCAGAATAAATAAACCATCAAAGCCAAAAATGGCTATAGTAAAAATTTGAATCAACGTGAACCTGCCAAATCTATCCATACATGTTGAACTATAAAGGGATAGATAATAAAAATGTATGCTTACCCAAATTGGTGAACTGCCATAATCTGTAAAATGATCACTTGGTGCCTTTGCAAACCAGTTTGTTAGTGTAATAAATTTACACCCTAATTACAACCACATCTGATAGTTACAAAAATTAATTTTTCCCAAAATGAGGGTCTTTTAAATTAGTGCAAATAACACATGTGGATACAACAAGTTTTTCTATTTATTACAATATCGAATAGGTGCCCAAATGGGTCTTATAAGAATCCATAATATTTGCACTAATAACAACACTATAAAACTGCAAGTTTTAAAATAGACATTTTGATGATGCCCATATCCATGCATACCATTGTCAGAAATGGAATAACCAACCAAAATGTGAGAAGATGAATATGAGTATGATGAACCTGTCACTCAAATATTCTCTACAAGTGCTTCCAAATTATTTCAAAGCTAAATATAAACATAGGATCAAATCCCTAATATATAGCTTTGAAAATGTTTGCATACTATCACCAGTTACTACAATGCAAACATAAAGTTGAGGAATGTTTTACCCATCCAAATACTTGGATTTCTCTGGTTAGGTGGTTTTACTTCCCTAGTACCAAAATGAGCATTTACATGAGTTAGATCAACAAATTTTGATTTGACATTATTTTCCTTTTTAACAACTTTCCAATGTTGCACTAAAGGAACATACCAACACATCTTAACATCATGACCATTCCTTTTACAATGGGAACAAAATTTAACTTCCATGTTGTTAGGAGTCTTACCCATTTTTTCATCTCTTGAATGTTGTCTAGGAGAATGATTCCTCTGTTTAGGAGAGGTAACCTTTTTGCCATTTCTCGCATTACCAGAGTGAGATTGGGCTTTAGCACCTGCCTTATCATTTACAAAAGGCATTAACTTCTTTAACATCATTTTCCTCTTCCAACAATATGTTGCAGAATGATTATTAACTTCACAAAACGTGCAAGGAAATGCATACTTTTGTCTACCAAAGCTATATTGTTTAAACTAAAAGAGTGTTTTAGAAGTCTTAGGATTATTTTTCCCCTTGGTCCTATTTTTAGTGTAAGTAGGAGGAGGTGGAATTTCATTACCTCGTTTACCTATTTTCTTACACCTTTCATTATTCCTCTTGATGGAAGAATCCATAAATTCTAGTGACGTAAATCCTTGGTTGTTGGAAGCTTGTCTTCCTTCAGCTGCTTTGAACTTTCTCCAATTTCCATTTGCCCGCTAGAATATCCCAAACCTGCAAACCAAGTTTGATCCTCTACCTGTATTGGGTTAGCATCACCTTGTCCATTTTTACCAAGGCCCTTTCCGTTAAATCCCTTCTTAACCATTATTTTAGACCCAATTCCCTTAGTGTGTTTTTCAAATTGACCAAAAGGAATATATGAAACTAAATGAGAGGAACTATTTTCACGTGAACAATTTATAGTGCATTTTTCTTTCATAATACCTGCATCTGCTTTGGAAGGCATTTCCTTCTTGTGTTCACCTTGTTGCAGCTTTGCCAAGAGGGCATCCTTGGTCCATATTTCTTCCTGCAACTCTTTAGCAAAAACCATCAACTTTTGGCTGTGTACAAGCATTCCATTGACATATTCCTCTTTCTTGGTTATAGAGGATTTTGGCTGAAATTTTAACCACACTATTTCCTCTTCCAAGGAATAAAAATTAGCTCTTAGGAAATATTTTTCTTCCTAAATTTGGCAATTTATGGCTTCAAGCTCATCCATTTGCTCCTATTTGGATGACTTTCCCATGATTCCCTGTTCCTACAAACACAACTTGTACTTCCAAAATTACACACTATAAAAGAAAATTAACAAGCCCCAAAATGTTTGCACATTGAAAAAATAAAATCAATACTGAAATTGAAGCCAAATTTTCAAACACAATTAGAAGTTAATCCGGAAATCTAACTGCTCTGATATCAAACATTATCTGAAAATGGGTTCTTGAAACTAACACTTTTAATCATTTCAAAGGATCTTCAATTTTAACAACTTAAGAGGTCTTAATACTCCAAATTATTGATTAAAAATCTGATTATGGACTGAATTTAGAATTGAAATTAAGTTTGTAATTTACTCAAAATTTCACTGTTTGATCAAAGCCCAAAAGTCATTGTTTCATATTTAATTGATTTCCTAATTTTATCAATTACTGATTATAGTTGCATCCATATTCATTTTTGGAATTGAAATTACTTGCAATTATCAGAAAACTGAAAATCAAAATCAGAAAGAAACACCAGATTGTTTACGGGGTTCGAAATTCCTATGTCTTCGGGTTCGTGGTGATATTGGAACATAATGATTAAGTGGTATGGCCAACCCTTAATGTATATGGTTCCATCCCTAATATATAGGTTAATATTTAATAATATGAAATATTTCTATTTCTATTATTAAATATGCTAACCTAGGCATATACTTTAGGTTAAATATCTAATATCATGAAATGATTATATTTGTAATATTAAATATTATAAACCTAGGTGTATGTGTTAACCATTTTATGTTGAAAAGGTGGGTCGAGAGACATACCCGATCACCTTATATAGAAAGGACTTTGGGTCCTCATTTGATATATTTGGGAAATATATCAAAGTTGTGCAAATCAAGTGATTTGGTTTTACCCTTGGTAAATAGGATTTTAAAGGAGGAGGTAATCTTACTAGATGTAAAATAAGTTCTCTGAAGTAAAAGGTTATTTTCAAAGTGGTTTTTACCCTATTGGGGTTTTCCACTATAAATATTGTGTCACATGTGTTATTTATTTCCTATAAGCATTTCTTTATTTACTTATGTTATGATGTAATATTTATTTAAATATTTATTGTAACATTATATAATATGTAAGTTGGTTAAATCTGTATTTATTAGAATCATCAAATTCTAACATGGTAACAGAGCAAGGTAGATAGCGAGTGATGGAGATAGCAACGAAGGTACAGTCAGTGCGGTTTCCGCTATTTTTGCTGCAGAATGTATGTGTTCTAGGCCAATAATAGCTGAGAGGAGGATACCTACTGATAAGAATCAGATGGATGAAAAGCTACAAACTGAAAAAGTGGACACGCTGGGATCTACATCTTTGGCCTGGAATAAGATTCTCCAAAACCCTGATAGAAAAGTGGGTCCACAATTGACTCAAAGAGGAAAGTTCACGTGGGAAAAGGAAAATGAAGGTGCTACCTATCTAATGGTCCCAGATGGCTATGTGAATAGGGCTTTGGACAAAGTGAATCTCTCCCTTGTTGGTAATTTTCTAGGCTCCAGACCTAACATTGATTTTATTAGAAAATGGGCTCTTAGAAAGTGGAAACCTAAGGGGGATCTAAGTATTACCATCATGCCACGGGGTTTTTTTTCTGGAAAAATTTAATCAGTAGACTAATTTGGAATCGGTGCTTCTGGGAGGATTGTAGTGGTTGGGTAATATGAGCCTCTTTTTGAAAAAATGGTATCCAGGGTTTGACCTGAACATTGAAAATATAAACACCATTCCAATCTAGGTGTAGACTCCCTGGGCTACCATTGTAATTTTGGGATGATGAAATCTTGCTAAACATTGCTAAATCCATAGGTGCTCTAATCGGTCTGGACGGACCCACGAGAAATAGATCCAGACTTTCTTTTGCTCGATTATGCATTTCTTATGAAATGGAGTAGGAGTTACCAGAGCACATCATCTTGAAATCTAAGTATGGAATGTGGACCCAAAAAATTGAATTGGAAACTTTTCATTTAAGGTGTAAGCAATGTCATTATATAGGACACTTCACCAAAAAATGTCCTAATAAGGATATCTCTACAGAGGAGTATAAACAAAAAAAGAAAGAACAACTTGAGGGTGTTTTAGAAATGACAAAGGAAATCAGGGTTCTAGATAGTGAAAGCCAGAGAGAAGAAAAATCCCCTAACCAGCCTGAGTTGAACAACAATAAGAAGGAAAAAAGGGGGGGTTTAGAACTTCAATAAGGAAACACCTGGTTTAGTGTCCTAAAACCCCAGCGGTAGCTTTGCATGGAGTACCAATCAGAAACAAAGAAGACTTAGAAATGTAAAATCTAGTAAAGGTGACTATGGAGGTGGATGAACAAGAAGGAACTGTAAAGGTGAATATGATTCCTAAGGATCTAGCTTAGATCCCAAATGACACTAAGGAAGCTGAGATAGATAATTCTATGGAATTCATTGAGGAAATGTTGGAGAAGAACAACATTAGTTCAGAAGAAGCATTACACACTCCAAGGGGCGAAAGTAAAATCTCAACCACAAAGGGAAACTCTTACTTTAGTAACAGATCTATAGATCTACCTCTTTGCTTCAGCAACAAATCAAAAAGATCCACACTTGATTGATAGTAAACAAAAAGAGAAAGAGGAGGCAGAAGTAACACCATTTAAATAATATGAGGAACTAACTTATGGATTCAGAGAGGTCATTTCAAAAAAAAATAATGAAAGGATTTGAAATGATCCAAGAATCGTCTATATAGTGAAAAGAAAAAGAAAATTGACAATTGGGAAACTTCAACATCTAGAACTACTAGATCTTCTGCTAGAAGACTAGTAGATTTTGGAAGTATCTCAAAAAGAGGAAGGCCTTCAAAGAAGACTCTTAGATCCAAGAGAACAGAGAGAGACATTGCAGATGGAACTCAACGTTAATTGAGCCATCAAGCAATACTAGCTCCCATTCTTATTAAATGAATATTATCTCTTGGAACATTCGAGGACTAAACAGAAACTCCAAACAGAGAATCATGAAGGAGTTACGGGATTCTAGTAGTCCTAGTATTTTGATTTTATAAGAAACTAAGATGAAAGCTAAGATCCTTGAAATTAGTAAAAACAATTTCTGGAAAAACTCTGACATGGGTACGGTGGACTCTCAGGGAGCCTCTAGAGGTCTAGCTACTCTTTGGGATAAAATACACTATACTGGTATGATTCTTAATGCTAGTACTAATCATCTTGCTATTAAATTTCATGTTATTGAGAACAATAGTGAATGGATCCTTTCTAATATCTATGTCCCTAATACGGTTAGTGGGAGATGTAAACTTTAGACTGATCTTAAGATCTTTAGAACCCATCATACTACAGCCAACTAGCTTATCATGGGTGACTTTAATTCTCCTCTAAACCCAAGTGAAAAATATGGAGGAATCTCCAGCTTTTCCATAGGTATGGAGGAATTTGTAGATTTTGTTGCTGATCTTAATCTCTTGGATGTGGATCTCCATGGGAATAAATACACTTGGAACAACAGAAGGTTGGGAAAATATCTTATCCAAGTTAGACTAGATAAAGCCCTGATTTATGCTAGTTGGATTCTTAGTTAGGACTTCCACCTCTCTTCCCTACCCAAAATTGGATTGGACCACAATTCCTGATTGCCTAAAATCTTCTCAATTGGACTAAGGCCATCAAAATCTCATTCAAATTTTAAAATATGTGGATGGAGCATGATGACATTTATGACAAAATTAAAGAGTGGTGGGTTTGGAATGGTGAAGGAATTTCTCAATATAGATAGATTCAGAAGCTCAAAAATGTTAAAAAACAAGTTAAAATTTGGAATAAAAGAGTTTTTGGTAATGTGTTTGAAAAAAAAAAACTTAAAAAAAAATCTCCAAGATCTGGAAATCAAAATGAATATGATGGGGAGATCTTTTGAAGACCAAACTAAGGAAAAGAACATTCTTGCAGAGCTGCATACAATTTGTAGCAGAGAAACATCCTTATGGAGACCAAAATCTAGGGCTATCTGGCTAAAAGAAGGGGATAGAAATATGAATTTTTTTCATATGACCACTTTGAAGCACAGAGCTTGTAATAGGATTATGGAAGTGGCTAAAATTAACGGCACTATTATAAAAGATCCCAACAGAATCAAAGAGGAAGCTCTCAATTTCTATAAAAAACTTCTTAATGAGAAGAATATCATTGCTGATGAGGTAATTTCTTTCATGTTGGAGGCTATTCTCCAAGACAAAATTGAGGAGCAGAGATTTAAAGATATCACTAAAGTTGTCACACTTGAACTACAAAAAGTTGTGTTTACTTTAGAAGGTGACAAGGCTCCGGGCCTGGATGGATTTTTTATTAAATTTTTTTAGAAATTTTGGGAAATATGTTTGGATGATCTTCTCAAAGCGGTGAATGAATTCTATAGAACTAGGGACCTTTTGAAAGAGCTGAATAACACCCACATTTTGCTTGCTCCAAAAAAATGGATGCTAAGGACTTCATAGACTTCAGAGCCATCAGCCTAGTGAATGTTATCTATATAATTTTTACCAAAATCATTACTACCAGGCTTTAATTTATTATGAATGATTTAATCTCAAGGCAGCAGAGTGGATTCATTAGAGGCAAGATTATCCAAGATGGAGTGATTATGGTACATGAGACCATACACTCTATGGAAAATAATAAAAAGTGAATATGGTCCTTAAGCTTGATATGAATAAAGCCTTTAACAAGGTCTCTTGGGTTTTTTTAGACAAATTTTTAATTAAATTTCGCTTCCCTGCTAAATTGAGAAATATTATTAACGCTTGCATCACTACGGTTAGATTCTCAATGGTGGTTAATTGTGAGCTAGTGGGCTTTTTCACAAGTAGTAGAGGGCTAAGACAAGGGGACCCCATATCCCCCTTAGTCTTCATTCTTATGGTAAACAGTCTTAGTAGATCAATTGGTAAAGTAGTTATTGATGATCTCCTGAAAGGTTCAAATTCCACTTCCATCAGACACGTAGCTTCTCATAAGTAATTTGTAGATGATACAATTCTTCTCTTAATTGCATCCATCCTTGAAGCTAAGGCTACCAAGGCTATTCTACAACTTTATGAAGTTGCTTCTGGGTAAGAGATCAATTATGATAAAAGCTCCATTTTCTTCTTCAATACTCCTAAGGAAAGACAAATTAAAATTGTAAAAATTATGGGATGTAAAATAAGTGCACTTCCAGCCACTTACTTAGGACTCCCTCTGGGAACTAAAAACAGTTTCTACCAAGGTGTGGAATGATCTGTTGGAGAGATTTCAAAAAAAATGGATGGATGGAAAGGAGTCATTCTTTCTAGTGCTGGTAAATGCCTACTCATAAAAAGCACTCTTCAAAATCTGCCTATCTATATCATGTCTCTATATAAGATCCCTTTTTCCTTCAGAGAAAAAATTGAGAGGATTCAAAAAAACTTCTTATGGCAGGGCATGGAGGAGAAGTTTAAATATCACTTAGTTGCTTGGGATAAGGTTTATACTCCAAAATCTATAGGAGGCCTGGGCATAAAAGACATCAAGAAAATGAATGAGGCTCTTATTGTGAAAATGGGCTGGAGAATGTTATCTGAGAAGCAACCCTGGATAGAATTAATTAAGGCTAAATACCTTAATCAACAAGTTTTTTTTACTTTTCTTCAAGATAAGCGTCTTCCTTATGGTTCCATTTTCTGGAATAACTTAGTGAAGAGCAGAAATTTCATAAAAAAGGAAGTAAGTGGAAAGTGGGAGATGGTTGTGATATAAAATTTTGGGATGATAACTGGTTTAATTGTAGCATTATGAACATAGTTGGAGTAGTCAAAGACAGTCTTGAAAGCAAGTATGACACTAGAATCAAGGATTATATTGAAAGAAAGGGAAACAAAAAGAAATGGAAAAAAAATTTCTGTGCATAGAGATGATTTGATCCAAACTATTTCCTCCCTACAAGATCAGTTGGACCTTATCCCCTTAAGTTAGCTAGAAGTTAAGGATGAGTTGGTCTGGAGCAGTTCTATTGATGGGAACTATGTTAAAACTAGTTATAATACTTTCTTCGACAATAGTCAAACTAAGTTTAAATGGAGTAGAATTTGGATGAATGAGCTAACACCTAATATTAACTTTTTCTTTTGGCTTGCTCTCAGGGGCAGAATTCTTACCACTAACAACCCGATAAGAAAAGGTTTTATAATGCCTAATAGGTTTCATCTATGTAAAAAAGACTCTAAGGATATCAGTCATTTGCTTATCCATTGTGAATATGCTACCAAAATGTGGAGTTTTTCCCTCTCTAATTTTAAAGCTTCCTAGGTGGTTCTGAAGGATTTCAGTCATCTCTGGAACCAATGGAGCCCACCCTATAAACATTGTGTTGTGAGAATGCTCTGTAATTTGGTAATGCCTCATATTATTTGGAGGATATGGAAATATAGAAATGATATCATCTTTAGAAACAGTAAACAGAGTTATAAGCTCAGTATTGGGAAAATTTCGAGTGCTATTAAAGAGAATATTGCTAGATTTAAACCCCCCAAAAACAAGAGTTATCCAGAAAATGAAGAGCATATCTTGTCCCAATGGTAGATTGGAGCTGACAATATCCAAAATAATTTAGCTAATAATATTGATAGATCTCTGATACATTGGCATCCTCCTAATCTCAACTGGTATAAGTTGAAATTTGATGGGGCCTCTAAGGGTAACCCTAGAATTACAGCTGGGGGAGGAGTGATCCGAGATCATAAAGGCAATTTGGTTGTTGCTTATTCCAGTAAAATGGGAATAGAAACTAATCATTTTGTTGAAGCATTATCCACTTTATGGGGCTTTAGAATTGCTTAGACTCATAATATCCAAAATCTCATTCTGGAAGGAGACTCGCTTAATATCATTAATCATCTTAACCAGTGTTCACCTCCAAGTTGGAACATCGAGGACTTCATCTTGGAGTCTATAAGTGTTTTTTAAACCTTCAATAATATTCAGATCAAGCATACTTACCAGGAGGGTAATAAGGTGGCAGATGCATTGGTTAAGTATGGCATAAATGTTAATCACATTATTTGGGATAATAGTGATCACATTCTGAGAAGATTCAAAACAACATACAAGTGGATACTCATGGGCATGCAAATTTGGAATAAGATTAATGAGAATTTGGAGTGGGTCTTTATGAATAAGACTTTCACACACGTGGATAAGTTTAAAATATCACTTAAGTAGATCTTGATGGGTAATCAAGGATATAGAAAGTATAATGATGATTTAAAGTGGATTTATCTCAAGATTAAAGCCACACATACAGGAAATTTTGTGCCTATAGCAGCTATTAAACAATTTTTTTATGGATTTTCAAGTCCATAGTAAGGCTGATGATGATCTGGAGTGGGTTTCTAATGGTGGGATGATGCTCACGCATGCGAATCTCACAGGTACAGAGTTAATATTTACACAGGCATTCGTGGGAAGTGTTATGACAGCAACAGCTACACTATTCATCATTCCCATCACGTGAGAAAAAATAGAGAAAGGCGGGTTGGAAACTTATCTATTGTAGAATTCCTCATAGGAATTTTGAAGTTTACACTTTCAATCACTTAATCCCAGTGAAAATGGGAGGAGCCCTTGTCAAATCGAGCCCAGCGCAGACCCAGAGTGGAAGAATAATGAAGAGCTTTGGAATCTTCTCAACCAGGGAGGCATTACTAATTTTATTGAGAAGATGCAGGGTCACAACCAAAGTATTTCCATGTAATTTTTGAAGGATTGGAAAGACCGCAAAGTTGAATATGGTGGACAGAAAATTTTGATCAATGAAGAGTTAATCACCGAAGCTACTGGCCTTGGAATGGATGGGTACCGATTTTTCAATAAAAGGATTGACAGGCCGGCTGAGGAGAGGAAATTTGTGGACGGAAATGAGAAACTGGTATTTGTCATGACGGGTTTGCAGGTCAGCTCTATCCCTCCACCTTTTGACGAGGTCACCCGTATGATGGTGAGATACATATCTTTAGAGGGGAGATTTGTCACAGTGCCCTTAAAACATCTTGTGTTCCTCAATCACTTCTGCAAAAATTACACGGTATTTTTCCCTCATTATCTACTTAATTCTCTTGATCACTCCATTCTGGAGTTCCAAAATCATGCTCATGCGGTCCCTTTTCATCAAGGTCTCATTTTCTTGTTGCATAAAATTTCTTCTTAAGCTTCCCGGCATTCCAACTTCCCCCATCTCTATTCCTTCTTTTCCCCTCACCGCTGCCGATACCACTCCTTCTATCCCCATCACCACTTTTTCTACCCCTATGACTTCCTTCTCAGCTCCCCTTGGCATCCCCCCCACCTCTGCTCCCACCCCCTTCGCCTCCACCTCGACCAGAGCTATAACTAGGTCTTCTAAAAGACTGAACCTGGATACCCCTGTTTCAGGGAGCGTTCCTCAAGACTTGGAGGTTGCTTAGAATCTCCTTCACATTAGCAATGCGGGTTCTTAGGAGACACATGCTGAGAGCTCCACTAAAAGGCTAGAAGTTTTAAAAACTAACATGTTGCTGCTAAAAGAAGAAGTCAAAAACATGACTAAGTAAAAAGGTAAGAGGATGAAGGAGGAGGAGGCTGATATTGACAACAAACAGGTTGAAGATATCTACAAAAACTTTACAGTCCCTGGATGGAACTGAATAGGGAAAACCAAGACTCACCATGATCATAATATGGCTATATTTAGAGTAATCGAGGAATTTATTGAGCAGCATGTCCATTAGTGTCTCTAATCTCAAGCAGGAATACCTGAAACTCTTTGGGGCACTAAAAAAATAAAGCAAACAAACCATTCAACAGATGGATATTACTGACCCTACTCACATGACATCCATTGGCTATGTTCACCTCACTGGCAAGACTATTAAATCTAGAATTGCCAAAGCTACCAAGAAGTAATTGTGGATCTGTATTGGCTGCTGAAGTTGCTGATGACTTCTGTCATGTTTTTTGCCATTTTTTGGCTGCTCTTCTGCAGTTTTCAAACTGGTTTGATGTTTTGGGGTAGCTTCTCTTTGGTTTCACTGGCTTTTTATGTATTATCTAGATCTTTATCCTTCTCATAATGTTTTTTATTCCTATTCTGCCTTCTAGGCCCTTTTTGTATACAAGGGTATATTCCCTTTCAAAAAACTATTTGCCCTTAATAAAATAAAATAAAATAGTGATAACATGGAATAAATTAAGATCAAGATCCAGCTTTCTGTAGAGGTTTTCCTCAAGGAGCCATGTTCCCACACCTTGGAGACATTCCAATTACGTTGTTTATGAGACACCAAGCTCTCGAATTGGTGATTTGAGGGTGCATATCTCAGCCAACCAACACACACTTTATAGGATTTCATCTCTCCTTGTAATTCTCTAATGGTTTCTATGCATATCAACCCGGGAAAGATAAATCTCACCTTCTTCTAAGGTCAGTATGTTTTTTATGACATGGACCTTCCTCAAACCATCACAACCATTCCAAATATTCTTTAGTACACCATTCATCACCTTCAGAAATGTAAATTAAATTACGTAGTGAGCCCCTGTTTTAACACATTATTAGCTATTTGATTTAGTGCATTAAGTTTTGATACATTCAAGCCATTATTCTGGAAAGGTATAATTAAATAAATTAACATGCAATTTTTTCATGATGATTATCTTATTTATGCTAACATGTACGGAAGTTTTTCACCCTATCTTACACAGGGTAAATGCACACAATCCCATTCTTTTGAGCTATCTAATTTACAAGTAAATTCCCATGCCTCAAAAGGAGGCATATATCAACCAACCCGGAATTTTATCTTCTAACAAGTCCACAACCCTAGGGAACTTACTTGCTCCCTCACATGAATCAAGGTGAAATCACACGTGGACATTTCTCAGAACATTTTTACACATCCATGCCCCACTTGATATTTTTAGTGAGGCATAGATATATTTAAATTCAATTCAAATTTTCTATAATTTAAATTTCTTAGGGACATCTTGAATTTTTTTTATGGTACAATGGAAAATGTACAAAGTTTTCATTATAATAGGATTTGATATTTATCAGTTCCAATGGAAGATTTTAGATTTATATATGCATTGAGGTTTCTTGCACATGTTTATCGTATGTTCACATGGCCTGGCATATGCTTTTCATATCCTATAATCATGAAGAGCCACCGTAATATGTTAGTTCCATAAATGTTTCAAACCCTCAATTATGGATAAAAGTGTGATATTCTCTCCAGTTTATAATTTCATCTCACTATTAGGACTATAAGTTGTTTTTGGATTTAGATCTCATATAAGTTTCTAGATGATTGAGGTGGCTTCTTTAAAAAGTCCACTAGATTTTTACATTATAAATGTATAATACTTGTGCACACAGGAATCAAATTCAAACATATATGTTGACACCTAATTTTTGTACAAAAGAAGAAATTCTAGCTACTTGTTACATGGTGTTAATATATTTGTAAGTGTTTGACTCAATTAAATTTGTCTTAAAGATCTTTTTGGTGTGGGTTCACTTGTGTTTGACCAAACATTTTGCAGTATGTTCCTCTCTATTCTCCTATATTTTATCACATTTTTAAGCTCGTAGGTTCCTTCAGGATACTTTCATTCTCTCCACATTGTTTATGGTTTCTTCCCTTGTTATCAACATTTTCCTATAATCGCAAGTCAATATGACTCTGGTTCACTAAAACCATAGTTCTAACACTTGTTTGGGCCCCTCTGATCTTTTTGGCCTACATATGTGGGCTTTTTTGCACCACCGTGTAGTTGGCATATGCATTCTAATAGGGGTAATAATCTTGAATTCAAGATGGTCTATGAATATATGTGCATTATATACATTTAGGGTATAATGCATAAATGACCAAGTGTATTACACCCTAATTATACTTGAACATGGAAACCTAATTGATTCTTGTGAATTAGTAAAGTGAAAGAATGTAAGGGTTATGAATCAACATAGTGATTATTTTGATCTAATTAAATTCCAGACATTAATTACCACAATCAAAAGTAACACTTTTATACTTGTAACTGATATCGATAGATAAGATATGAACTCTGAGAACACAAAGAAGTGAGTATAATTACTATGATTATAGATGATTATGGGAAGTTCTACAGATGACGCATTAGTGAAAACAATGAAGGTATAAACCTAATAATGCTTCGTTCTAGAGACTATAACCTAGAAACTTGAACCTAGTATAGGACCATACAACATCTGTCAGGTTCAATATCGTACATTTTTTACCCTGGTCTGGATATGGTCTTAGACATGCTTGGTTCTAGGTTCTGCAGCTACTGCACACTATCGGTTATCTAGCAAATATTTTTCACTATCAAATCCTAATTCTATGCATCGAATGCTACAAAGCTCTCTAAACACTTTGATCGTGATCTTACAATCTTATTCATCGATGAGAATTCCTACAAAATAAATATTTGTTAGGTGTTAGGCACCTCGTAAAATCACCGATGTATGGACACTACTCCAAAAATGCCATGCATGAACTAAACATTGGTATATCCACCATAGTAATGTGTGTATAATAGTTGAATGAATACAACTAGAAATTGTTTGTACAATGCTTGAGTTGATTTTTCTCTTGCTAAGATACTTGGGAAAGGCATGTTTGAGTATCTTATAGTTTGAGAGAGATTGTTGTCTTAACTATGGTAAGAAAGCTTCAGGGACATGTATATATTATTTCAAAGCCTATATGAAATGTATAGATGGAATATAGTGCAATATTTAGGAAGCCTTGGATTCCTTCTCTACAAGTGTACTTCGAAGTGAGTGCATCTAAATGATAGTTCTATAAATTTTCTAATTTAGTAAATGGTCATGATGATATTTTGATGTTATAGATGTTTCTAAAACTCTTATCTTCCTAGATAAGCAATTAAATTAGGCTCAATCTATGTTAGAAATTTCAAATCCTATTAACCTTAGGAAAATGACCAGAAGCCATCATATGTACCATGCATTAATTAGCTTGTATGAACCTGAGCCACAAAGTATTATAGGGTCTAGGTGGATATACAAAGTAAAATATAATGTTGATGGTAGTATTAACAAACATAAAGCTAGACTTGTTGCTGAAGGTTTCAATCAGAAACCTATGGTATAGATTATGTTGAGACCTTTTCCCCTGTAGCTAAAATGAGCACTAGTTAGGACCTTGTTTGCTATTGTTGCTCAGTTTGGGTGGAAAATCCACCAAATGGATAAGAAAAATGATTTTTTGAATTGTGATTTAAAAGAAGAACTTTACATGTTTCAACCTAAAGGATTTGAAGAAAATGGTAAAGAAAAATATGTTTGTAAGTTGAAAAATCCTTGTATTGTTTAAAAGCAAGCTCTTAGAGCTTGGTATGCGAAAATTATTTCCTTTCTTTAAACTATTAGGTTTTGTTAATTTTTCTTCTAACAATGATATATTCATTAAGCAATAAGGCTCACATATTTTCATTATATGTATAAATGTTGATGATTTGCTTATGACTGGTGACAATTTTGATTTAATTCATATGATTAAAGAGAAATTGAAACAATACTTTGAAATGAATGAGTTAGGTCTCTCACATCATGTTCCTTTGTATGATTGTATTTCATTCTATTGTTATTTTTCAAAACACAATATGCAACCATTATACTGCAAAAATTTTATTATGATTGAATGTAAGCCATTTTCTACTTCAATGGAAGTTGGAATAAATATTGATCCTAAATCTGCATATGAAAAATGTTGATCCTATTTTATATACGTTGTTAGTTGATAGTTTTATTTATCTAACTATAAATAGATCAGATATTTCACATGCAGTAGGAATCACATCAAGATTTATGTAGGAACCTTTTTTAGAGATCATTGGAATCTTACAAAAAATAATTTTTAGATATAATTGAAAGGAACAATCAATTATGGGTTGCATTATACTAAGAATGAAAATGCTATCTTATATGGATTTTATGATTCTAACCATACTGATGTTGTATTATAAAATATACTTTTGGATATGTGTTCAAATTTTTTGGTGTAGGAACATTACTTGGAACAATAAAATACAGTCAATAGTCTTCTATTTCTTCTACTGAGGCTGAGAGAAGTACAATGGAAGAAGTAAAGAAGCTCATGTGGCTGCAAGAGGCTGTTTGGTAGAGATACACATGGAAGCTAAAGGAAGAATTCCTCTTCTATGTGGTGGTCACCAGTTGTATTAGCTCTTGCACATTAAGAATCCAGTTCAACATCAGAGGACGAAGCACATTGAGATATATATATGCTTCACCCGTGAGAAGGTGCTAAGTGATGAGATAATCTCAAGTTCATGTTGACTGAAGAGCATGTTGCTGACATCTTCACAAATTCCTTGAGTACTACAAAGTTTTACCACTTTTGTGAAAATCTTGGATTGTCAGAGTTTCCATTGAGGGGGAGTGTGCATGACACTTTCACCTCTTAATGGAACTTGGTTTTTGTAAAATAGACCTTCGGGCATTTGTAATGAAGACCTTTGGGAAAGTGTAAAAAAGACCTTCGGGCAAATGTAAAAAGACCTTCAGAGCATGTGTATGCCTCCTTGGCTTTTTTTTAGAAAGAAGTGTAGAAAGATACCTTAAAGACAGTCTTCAGTAAACTCTTTAGTGATATTGAGTTTACTGGGTAAACATCCAAGTACAAGCATATTGTTAAGGAGGTCCTTGGTTGTAAAAGACTCATATATGCTTGGGTTCAATAACCTTTTATGAGAACCTGTGAGAATATGTAAAACTCACAAATCATACTTAGCCACTGATCATGGGATGATCTTTGGGATTCCAAATCCTTTTGTACCAAAAGGTAAATTGAGTATGATGAAGGTGTTATAATTCCTTCAACCGATATGCTATCCTAAAACCTTTATGGTTTAAGGATTGTAAATCATGTAGTGTACCATGGGTAGGTAATCTATTGGTATATGTTATGTTATTCCACTTAACATTAAGGGGGAGTGTTGGAATATAATGATTAAGTGGTCTGAGCCAACCCTTAATGTATATGGGTCCATCACTATATATAGGTTAATATTTAATAATATGAAATATTTCTATTTCTATTATTAAATATGTTAACCTTATGTAAATATACTTTAGGTTAAATATTTAATAATAAATATTTAATATCATGAAATGATTATATTTGTTATTTCTATTATTAAATATTATAAACCTAGGTGTATGTGTCAACCATTTTAGGTTGAAAAGGTGAGTCGGGAGACATACCCAATCACTTTATATAAAAAGGACTTTGGGTCCTCATTTGATATATTCAAAAAATAATATCAAATGTGTGTAAATCAAGTGATTTAGTTTTACCCTTGGTAAAGAGGGTTTTAAAGGAGGAGGTGATCTCACTGGATGTAAAATAAGTTCTTTGAAGTAAAAGGTTATTTTTAAAGTGGTTTTACCCTATTGGGGTTTTCCACTATAAATATTGTGTCACCTGTGTTATTTATTTATTTGTAAGTATTTCTTTATTACTTATGCCATGATATAATGTTTATTTAAATATTTATTGTAATATTATAGTTATATATAAGTTGATTAAATCCGTATTTATTAGAATCCTCAAATTCTAACAGATAACCGAATCAGATTAACTCCATCACAATAAACAAGGTAAATACAATAACCTTTACATTAACAAATACATGAATCAAAGGAACCTACAAAATTGTTTCATACCATGAAGGACATTTAACAAGCTCATCCTCTGTCCTTCACCTTCCTCGGTATCCACTTATGTGAATGTGTCTCCCTTTGGTTCTATGCCTTCATGTGACAATTTACACAAAAAATAACTCTATCAAAAAGCTCAAATTAGTTAAAAATGGTCAGTTACCAGTTCAAGATCATTCTCAAAAATTTTTGAGCAACTTTCATATATAACTCGAGATCTTTGCATGTGATCAGAAGTGACCTCGGAAATTGTGCACTTTTCCCAAACTCGAATGCCTCCTAAAGGATAACACCTTAGACAGAGACCTAGCACATGTCTTTTATAAATATCTCCAAGATCAAACCTAGATAATTCAAGTGAAGACTAGGGTTGACCCACGGATGCGCTTAGGTTGGATCTGTGAGGTCACCCCATTCAAATCCGCTCCTCATGTTCTTCATTTTTCTGTGGCTTTGTATGTTAATCCCACATTCATTAATGGAAAACATTGGGCTAATAGTTTTGAAACACTAAGGCCAGGAAGAGATTTAGGATTAGCTTTTGAGCATTTTATGTTGATGGACATTGAAATAGCTTATGGTGTTGGTTGGCCAATGTTATAGTATTGCATAGATTAATTGACCGTGGTATGGAAATAGGCCTCATGTAATATGTAGAATCATGAGCATAATGTCTGGTAAACTTAGGGACCTTGACATTGGTGGCTATTTATAATGTTGAGAGATAAGGTGTGGCATATATGCAGTTAGCATAAAAATGCTAGGCAATAAAATGTCATGGCTAGGTCTTTCACAATAATGCTTTGTATGAAATGCAATCCTAATATTAAGTTAATGATGGACTATGTAATATATGTATCATGTGAACGTTGAATAATTCAAAGTAAAACAAATAGCATAATATGAACTGTAATCAAATATGGAAATAAAGGCCACTTTTGATCCTCGAATGGAAAATAGGAGTGATATTGAAATCTTGGTTGGTGGCAAGCCAAGTGGTGAGCTTGAGGACCCACCAGTTGCACTGATATAATCATCCTCACATGTGGTTATTGTGTGCTATCCGTGTAAAATGATTCCTATTATGATTCAACGATACAAGTTGTACACTCTACGAAGACTGGTAGTTATAACTACAATTGGTACCAATGTAATCTTCATGTTTGGAATCCCCTTTTTTCCCTTTTTCCACTTTTCCACTGCCATAGGTGAGCTACTTGGCCATAGTTGTGTAGCACATACACGTCACCTTGAATGGATATTGTTGGATACCTTTCTCATTTTGACCTTTTGCCTTGTAAAATGCAAGATTTGACTCAAAAGTATGCTTGAGTTTCTTAGTCGTGTTTGTTTTCAATAACAGGAACTTGTAGTTATATGATTCTCTTGTTTGATGAATTTCATAGCTCAACAACTAAAATGGTTTAACGAGTCTATGATGTGTATTGAGATTGCAAAGAGTAAAATTGATCCCTTGAGTCAGTAAGGTACCAGAATGAGGGTCAGGGGCTGACCTAGAAGGGACAAGTCCCTTGGTGTTGATAGCTGGGCCATGTTGTCATGAATTTTGAAACATGAAAATTTATATAATAAATTGCTGGGCATGTAGGGTGATGATGACCAAACAGTCAAAACATTCAGATCCAATATAAAATATAACCTCATTTAGATCAGTCTTCCCTCATCTATGGTGTATACCATATTCTTGAAAATCATAAAATGCTTAATACATTGCCTTCCCAAGTATCTTACAGAAACCGTATCTAAGTGAGGTGACTCGTGTCCAAATTCAATGAAAAATCTAAGAAGGACATAGTTCTTTAGTAATAAACACATTATACGCAAGTTAACAAATTAATTGTGTAAGACCGTGGTAGCATAAGTGTGCATGAATTTAACAAGACTTAACCAAGAAGGGAATAAGGATAAGGTTAGGAGTAGAATCACTTCATGATGAGTCCTATAGAAAATGAATTCTAAGGACAATAGGTTTAATAATAAGAGAAAGTATAACACGAACAACCATAGGTTTTGGACAGATGAATCTAAATAAAGTGGGATATTTGGAGGATATAAAGCTTGCAATTCGAAAAAGGTGCCTAAATGAGGTTGCACCATGAAGATTCACGAGCTCTGACATGATCATAAGAGGAAAAATATGAGATAAATACATTAAATACATCCTCTACATGATGGAGTACCCATACACATTCTTTGGATAGGACCTAAGTGACTTCATTAGTGGAAACTCAATCATTTAGCAGACCTCGATAAACCTATGTGGTACCAAAATGTTAGTGAAAGCTGGGAAATATTATGACCTTTATGCACCAGGAGAACAATTACTATCTGATGCATGGATTAGAAAAACAATGATATTGACATTGAGCCATAAAAGTGGTAAATTATTAAATCAAATAGACATAAAACATGTTTATCTCACTAATGTTCAATATGGGTAGTTGGATGATCGAGCATTCTAGCGTGAAAATTGGTGAATGCATGTCTACTATTGGGATACTTCTTCTCATGATTCATAGGATGACAATCATGGTAGAAAGGAGGCATGCCCAATGTGATGTACCGGTGGCTATATTAACTGTCTATTATAATGTATATGACAGTAGAGAGGAAATTAAATGTTCCCTACTTCCAACATTGTTTAGGCCCTTAGATCCTCATGTGAGTTCTAAAATCTTCTTGAAGCTCATATTGTCACATGAGAATAGTTGTATTTGGTAAGAATTAGTCCTAGTATTTGTTCTAAGAAAGGTGTCCCTCTGGGAATAATCAATTAAGAATAAATATGCCTAGGGAAAGGATGCTGAGTATGGGACAATGAATATGTTCAACCATTTGTGCCAACTCTTTGAGTTCTCGATAAGATCACTTTTGGTGCCATCTCGGAGTTCTCAATTGGAGCTCCATCCACTTCATGAAGTGGAGTTCCAACTGGGATCATCTCATGGAAAACACTTCCCCAAATTCCTATGGAGAAGGAAAGCAATGATACAGGTGATCATGCCCTACTTCCCAAGGATTATCATGTGAAATTCTATTGGATATGCGACACATCGAAGATGTTACCCACCAATTATCTTGTGTAATTATCTTATGCAATACCAAATGATTTTGCTTGGATTCAAAGATTTTACTACTTAGGTCATCTAAACTCTCCACATTACTGATTGGGATGGCTGAAAACCTTTGTATTTTGAAGTCCCAATTCATATTCAAGAGTCATAGAAGACGTGCATGACCTGATGTATTAATTTAACCTCCATTAAAATAAATTAACCAAACATTCCATGTCAAAATTTCATCTAAAGAGATTCTATGGTTGCAAGTTGATGAATAAGATTCCTACTAATGCTGTCGGCCTACTAGAGAAATTGATACGTCAAAAAAGGTTCTTCATGAATTCCCAACTCCTTGAAGTTAGTTTCATACTATATATATCTCAACCAAACACTTTGTACAATGCTCAATAACTTCTCATTGGATTGAAGATGAGTTTATCATGTGAGGAAGGATAAACAACTATTTAATGAAGGATAATGTCCAAAGCTTCAAAGATGAAAAATTTGACCGATTGTTATAAAAAGTTAGCCAATGATTTAACAATGTTAAAGGAGGAAGTTGCCCAACATGCATCATACCAAAACTAGAATATAAATTAGATTATAGGAGTACCTCGAAGGCTTTCCTTTGAATATTCATTGGTCAATGCAATATGTGGGACTAGGGAAGATGAAGGTGAAGAAATAGTTGAATTAGAAATTGAAGAAGAAGAAGATGGATGTTCCAGGATTGGTTATTTTGAATACTCACCAGATGAATATTATGAAGCATCCATGGATGCCATGAATTCTGGGAAAACACTACAAATCAGACCACGAACTTCAAACAATCATAACTTTTTACCCCAAGCTCTAATTTTCACAAAATTTGACTCTCTGGAATGAGCATAATGTCATATGTGTCACATAAACTAGATTTCTTAATTTTAATTAGATTAGATATATTTAAATACAAGAAACATATTCAGCTCCAGTCAGTTAATGCTCATTCCCATCAAATGATAGAAAACGCCTGGCATACCCAAAATAGTTTTTCGCACTCAGAAGGTCATAACTTTTATATTTTTCAACGAAATCACACAAAATTGGTATCGTTGGAATCATGTTTCCAATATCAACACACAATAATCAAGAAATTTGGGATTTGATGAGAAATAGATGGGGATTTTTCATAAAACGTGGCTGGATTCATGACAGTGTTTTATTTGGTAGTTGGGAGTGCAATTGAGATGCATGATCATCATTCATTCTTTGCTGCAGCACCTAGGACAGTGTAGGGAGCCTTTTGCAAGTAACAAACCATTGTTTCACCCCATTTAATGCATCTTACAAGTGGTTGAAAGATAGATTTCGGGATTTCTATTTTCCCCTTCTCACTCTCTTCTCATTTTTCTATAAATTGGAGTGTTGGGCTCATCGTAAAGAAGAGGTAGTTTTGTGTAGCAAAGCTCTGTCAAAATTTCTTTGTGAAGCCAATGTACTACAAGATATTGTAGTGGACTCCTTGCATGGTGATCCAGGACCTTATCTTGTAACTGATTGGATTGTCCATATCATGAAGCAATAAAATACAATTTTGTGAATGCATCTTCCCCTGCTGTGTTTTCTTACAGTCTTCTTACCCCTTCAACCTTGATTACAACTGTATTGTGTCTATTTTATGCTCTTGCAAGGATTCATTATTATTGTGCATGTATGAAATATTTTTTTGAATGAATTTTTCTAGTTTGTGGAGAACTATTATCACCCCCTCTAGTGTGCAGTTTTCTTATGTATCTCACACATTGGAAGACTACTCTCACACCCCTCCTTTTTTGGTGTATCACTGTTGTATTGTAGGCTTTCATTTTTTCTTATGTATTCTCTCTCATTAGTCCCTTGGAAATTTAAATTATGACAGTTAGTTTTGCTTGCATTAGAGTAGATTGTGGCAGGTAGTTTAGGAGTAAGAACCAGCTTTCTCTGGAGGTCTATCTCAAGTAGCAAGTCCCACAACTTGGAGATAGTACCCATGTTATCCAATCACACCATGAGCTCAATTATATTCACTTGTGTGAACAAAAGGGTGTTGTGATTTGGTGATAACAATAACTTAGTGTCTTTGATTTTCATTTCATATGACATATCCCCTACTTTTTGTTTCTTGTTTTCACTTCATTTGATATACAGTAGTTTATGATTAATGTATTTATGTCTATATCTCATTTCCATCTCGATATTTCCATTACATCTTTGGGATTTTATTTTTAGTTTATATTCCATTGTGTTGATGTACTACATAATATTTATACATTTTATCCATTATTATTTCAATTATTATACACATTAACCATGGTTATTACTGTCACTTGTCATATAGAAAGAGTAACTTTGAATTTCATAAGGTTCTGCAAGTGGGGGATTATTTCTCTCTCTTTCTTACGATGGGTATATTAATATTACATCTGTTTGCATTCTCATTACCTCTTTCCAATAAATGATTAATAATGTCCAACATATGCCACATCTAACCTCGATAAATATAAATATAATATTTTATGTATAGCATGCTTTTAATGTTCCAGAAGAGAAGAATAATCATGATGGAAAACAAACCTAGATGTTTGAATTTTGACCTACACAACTAGAGCATTTTGACGTTCTAGCAAAAAAAATGATTTTCCTTTCCATGCATCCCCAAAAATGTCATGATGCTCAGTCATAGTGAAAAAACTATCAAGTGATTATTTCACCCTCTCAATAGTTTAGAAATTAGAGAATAAAATGATACAAAGAATAATTGAGCAAGAAAAAAGACTCCTAGAGAATGGTTCAGAATTAGACATGGGTTAGAAACAATAGAGTTATAGAAGTTCACTTAGATTATACAGTAACGATTAGGTATTATTGTCCCATCTTGGTGAATTTTCTGTCTTGGGGGAGAAAATAAGCACTTTGATAGTTGGTACAATTTCTCAGTGAATAGGTTTTTATAAAATCCAATCAACACACATTTAGATTCAAATTTACTATATAGAATGAAGTTATACGAAATCAATAACATGTTTCATACTTCGGGACAATGGTAAGTAGTTGCTTTTCTTTCTCAATTCACATTTTTCCTACCAGTGTAAATAAATAAGGAATGACACATAGGGAATATACAAGGATAATTATATGTCTTGAGAATGAAGTATCATCTATGACCAATTACTATTTGGGTTTCTGACAATCTTCTAGTGGCACTTATCCGTGGGTTTTTTTAGGGAAGCTGTCATGGACAAAGGGAAAAATATGACATCTCTTCCAACACTCTTCCTTAGTGGAAACAGGATGCCTAATTTCTAAGAGTATTCACATCATTTTAGGATTTTATCACTCATGACCCAACTCCTCTAATCATCATCTCCAAGGAAAATCTCTCCAAGGAAATAATACACAGGTACATTCTATCTTTTCTCTCTCGTCATTTAGGTGTACTTTATCCTTGATTCACTTGTTTATTTTACACATTTCTATGCATAGAATTTTGATTTCTCTAAGTTAAAGTTCAATTTCATATACTATGAACATGGAATACACTTTTATTGTTTTATAGATCCTTCCATATTGTGACAAAAGGAAAACACGAACTGGAATAAGGAGCAATTTCAAGCAAACAATGCATATGGGAAAAGGTAATATTCAGCTACAAATGCATGTATCCTTTTCACTACACACACAAGTCACCCCTAGGATTCTTTATCCCCTCTTACACTCCATGATACAAATCCAATAATTTCCATTCAAAAAATTATTGAGTTACAATCTCCTTCGGATCTCCACAAGGTATGACTCTTCCTATCTACTTTATGCTACCGAATATTCATTCACCAACATAAAGTTGGGGAAAATGTTGACACAATAATTATGCACTTATCACTATTAACATTATACCTCTAGTATGTTCATTGTATGCATGATTCCTAAAGTAATAAAACTAGACACTTAATAACACTTATCCTTGTTTTACTTTGACATTGATTTTTGACCTTGTCAACGTTTTCATCCTCTACTTTTATGGAATTATCCCATTAATTTTTGATCGTGTCACAATAATGTGTTACTCAATTGAACATGGTTCCTAATTTATCTTTAGATATTTCTAGGTACATGTAGCACCCATTAAGGAAATTAGTAGCTTGGCCAACACTAGTTTCCCTTCCTATGGGTGCTTTTGTCGAATCTTCACTTATGTTCTTACATTATTAAAATTGGCACATCATTTTGTTTATCTTTTCTAAACTTGTATTGATCACTAGTTGGGGTTGGCCTTCTAGATGTTACTTAATGTTAAAATTTAACCAAAGGAATCATATATATACACAACCTACTAACTATTCAAAAGGGTTACTTGGATTATTTTTTGTCTATCTACTACTTGGGGAAAAAGGAGAAACTTAAGGACTAGTATTTGAGTCGCATCATTCACTTAGACATAGGAAGGGTAAATTCTAGAATTTCATGACACACATTATCTTGAGCGAAAATTAGTTGTAGCCCTCTATCTTTGTACAACTTACACAAGGGATACCTAGATTTCAAGGGACGTGATTCTATCACACACACCCACACATACACACGCCAAAACTACATTGAGTCTGAAATGTAGTGCAACGCTCAGTGACAATCACATTGGGGTGATTGTTGAGGTCATTTTGACTCAAGCATATGCATATTTTATTTTCAATCTAATGTGTGTCTTGAGCCTTGTGCAGGTAGCTAGGGTTTGTTTTATAGGTACATGTGCGAAAATAGGAGAACCCTAGGCAAAAAAGTAGATACAACAATGTGCGACAAGTGAAAGTGACATTATCAGACTCTAAAAGAGCCAGATCCTACATCTGCCATTTCACTAGGACATTAAGTGTCTCAAGTCGAACAGGGTCAGTTTTAGTGGATATCTGGTCCCCTTTTAGGACGGTATTGCTCTTGCATGGTTTAACTTCTTAGATCACAATTTTCCATGCACAAAGCACACACAGTTCATACTTTGAGCTTGTTCCACCATCATGGCTAGAGATCAAATTCAATCTAGATAAGTCAGATATCAACTAAGTCGCTTCCTTATTGCTCTCATTAGTTGTACTTGCTTCGTCATTGCTTATGTTGGTATATTATATCTTTTTGATATGTATTATTTGATCTTACTTTGGTATCTCTATTAATATTTAATTTTTTGAATTAAATTTTGCATACAATCACCTTGATAACTTAGTTTCCATTGATTTATAATTGCACAAGGATCTCCCCTATTTTTTGTTTCTTGTCTTCAAAGCTTACATTTGAAGAATAATTTCCCTATCTGGTTAATGTATTTATGTCCTAGATATGGTGCAGTTTCATCTCACAAGACATTACCAGTTACAGATTTGTGGATCAAATGCTTTTAGTACTGACAAGCTTCCTCATTATTTAAAAGGTACCACCAATGACAATACATTTGAGACAATATTATTTCCATAAGATGGAGTACACATTAAGCACATGATTATTTACTTTTTAGTCATTTATTTTCGCACTCACTAATGTGAGTGAAACCTACTATGTCTAATAAGGCTTTCCACAAGTGGCTGACAGTTATTTTTGTATCTTCCCCCCTTTTACTTCAGGTCTATCTTACATATTGTGTGTTTTTGCATTATCACCTTGATCTGGGTTTTCAGTGATGATTACATACCTTCTTGCATATGGTCCACATATTTTTTGTCTACCGATGCTTATCAAAGTTGCTAAGATGAAGAATAATATGGTTTTAAGTAAACTTAACCTAAGATCTTTCTATTTTAGTCCTACATAACTAGAGCTTTCTCCTAATCCATTTTATTTTCCTGGGTGTCCTATGCATCCCCAAAATATGTCATGATGATAAGAGTGAGAAAATAAAAACGTATTGAACTAGGATATGTTGGGTCTCCAATATAGTGCACCCTAAATTATCCGCTCCTTCCATTCAATGGACCAGTCTATGCTAATGTGTATCAAACCTTAATGTAGTCTTTACTATCACGTAGTATCAATATCTTTTCCTCTAATTACATATAGTTAGGTTTTGAGTGTTGAATATAAAATATAATATATTGGGGAGCAACAGATACCTTAAAATACTAAGGTTTGGCTAAGGTTGATATAACGCTACAGGATTGACAACGTACCCATCATTCTTATAATGGTGATTATGGTTGAACCTTAATATTTAAAAAGGAAAATCTTAGACATAAATCGTGATATGATTGATGGAGCTTGTTATGTTTAAATCCATTACTGGTCATGCAGGATGCCTTGTCTAGAATGACAAGTTATATTTATTTGCAGGATTTAGAGAGACACTTATCTTTTAGCAATTAGACCCTACTCAACTATTGGTGCGTGTATTCAAGACCCTGGAGCAAGGTCAAAATTATGAACATTGGTTCTCATCTATTGGGCACCACCTTTCCGTCCTTATGATCCTGGTACAAACTAAGACCAAGTTGAACAATAAGAGGGCCTTGTCACAACTCTTGGAAATTCTAGCATGACTTGTGATGCTATCTTAGTTGGTGGAAGGTCAAATATTTTTTACAGTAATAGTCACTGGTTTGAGTGATATTAAGATCAAAATGATTTCTTAAATCCTAGATAAAAATATAAAGAATTAGTTAATGCAATATAATGCAATTTACAAAGACATGGAATTCTATACCAATCCCCTTTTCAATTATAGTGGATAATGATTTAACTTATCGCAAGTTTATCATTTACTCTGTCTATTGTAAGCATTACCCACTTAAGGATAAGGCCCGATTTCAAGTCTCTTATAACAAACTTTGGGTCCATCTGTTGCTAATGTGTAGCTCCTACCTATAACCAGTTGGTCCAACCTAATGCATAATCAAATTAACTTAATCTCCCATAACTAAGCTCAGCCAAACAACACTATATGAAATTTTTAAACCATTATAACATTTGTAGTTATAAATCTACTCTAAAAAAACTTGATTTCAGATCACATTTGACAAATGTCCTCTACTGTTAAATACACTAAAATCTTCAAAGCGCTCATAATATTCATACATTGAATTTTTTTCCTAATAGACTGAAAAAAAGATTTAATTTTTGAATCCAATGTAACATGGATTTTGGCAATCTTATCTTATGGGGACTTACATTAAATATCAGTTAAATATATTTGAGTTATCTTGTCTAATGTGCTCAATTACCTTGAATCCCATTGTGATCTTCCTTGATAAAATTATTAGGAGATTCCATGATTCTTACATCAAATCCTTGATACCATCGATTTAGAATATGAGGTCCCTACGGATGCCATAAAAGCTACTTATTATGGTCCCCAAACACTTGAAACATAATCCGGCAGGATTTGGATTAGTGTTACTAAATCCCTTCAATTACAATACAATGTTTTAAAAACTTTTCATATGTCATCACACAGGTCTTTAAGGAACTAAACATGTAAATAAGTTGTGTCTACCATTATACCTTAGAGGAAATTAAAAGTTTCTACATATTAAATAAGAACAAAATCGAGTCAAAGTTGCCATAGTTTATAGTAAGAAGGTGTCATATTCTCTACTCTATTTGGAAGTTGAGCCACATGATTTAATCAAAGGGATTTTTGTGACCCATTCCTAATAATCAAATGAACTCATCTGTGATACATAGAGGAAGAGGTCAATGAAAGAGTGGATCTGGCACCTATAATTATGAAGATTTTTTATGCTATAGCATGTCCTAGTACGCTGCAGGCACCAGGAGGTTGAAGGAACTTTTCAAGCGTCACATGGTCATTAGCCAAAAATTGTTTAAATGGGGTTGTATCTACTTGCTATTGTTAGCATTGAAAATATTTTTGTTTATGTTAATAGTTTAATTCTCTGGATTGTGCCATTTCCTAATATTTGAGAACAGTTCATGTTTTAGACTGTTAAAATATAGAGTATAGAGCATGTATTATCCGCTAATGTAATTTGGTTCCTAGCAGTTGATAGAGGTATGTAACCAAACAACCATGAAGTGGTAACTAAATGATAACTACCTCTTCCTATAATAAATAAACCATCTGCCTGTGTCATTTCAGCAGTGCAGTTTGCCTTCTTACAAGTTCTTTCTTCTCTTTGCATATTCTAAACCATTGGTATCAGAGCGTTCAAGGTTGCAGTTCGAGGTAAAGCACTTCAAGAGGCATCGAACAAAAAATTCGTTGGTAAGCCCTATATAAGGCACGATCATTAAGGTAAAACGTGGTTGTATTTGGAGAAAACCATACCAGATCACTAAGCATAGGAGAAAGGACTAGATTGATGTTTTCCTCCATGTTTGCGTCAAGGGCAGGGTAGGGGAGGGGAGGGGATTTGTTAGAGAAAAACGATAGGCATTCGCTGGCAGATTCCAATCGCTAGAAGTACAAAGAAAAATGTGAGTTATACTGTTTATAATAACAACTCATATCGTGAATCCTGAGTTAGCATAATCGTGTGATTTGTGAGAAATCGTGGAGGGCAGTTTGTTGAGGCAAAGTCACTGAGCAGTAAGATTGTGGGCAGCGAAGTCAAAACAAGAGCACTTAAAAATCGTAGTCAAATCTCACTAGTCGAATTTGTATGAGTCGTTGGAGCAGAAAATTTAGTTCGAGGGCATCATATTTGTTTTATTTCATCTACAAAGGTATTCTCATCATTAATCAATATTTATTAATGCAAATATGGTTTGAGGGCAATCTTTGAAGGTGCTTTAATTTAACTATTATCTTGGTAGTAATAGACCTAATTAATTGTCTCTTCATTAAGGGGCAACACTTTTTATTAAGTTGTGCAAATACTTTATATTTGTTGGAATAAAGTTACCTAGCTTCCACCAACTTGTGACTTGGGTAAAGATTTCATACCTTTGCAAAGCCATGACACAAAGTAAGCGTAATTTTATTAAGTGTCGGGCAAAATCTTTATTTTATTATTTCCGTTACTTTGGAATAGGTAAAATGGCAAATACTTCACACTTGACTTTTTCGGAGTACATCAAAAATTAATGGGCACTAATTTCAATGTGTTGGACAACACTGAGAGCTATTTTAACATATCGAACGGACCTTTCGTGATTGTGATCTCAATAATCAAGGGTGATGATTCAACCAGCGACGATTCTTCGAGGATTATAAACAAATGTACATACAGGAAGAAGTTATGTGAGATCTTCTACCAGGAATTAGAAAATGTCAAGATGATATGATACCGGAAGTGCGGAATGCTACTGTAACAAACATGTTGTGGACTAGTCTGAAGGATAAATATCAGACGTCAGAAAAGAGTCGGGTTTCATACTTGAAGAATATGCTCATTTTCGTAAAGTTACAAGAAAGGTGTCATCCCGCTCATTTGAGCACCTATTTATAGCACTAAAAAACATTTCATTCCATCTTGTAGGATAAATTTTGCATTGGCACAATTGTTAAAATATAGAGCATGGATATATCGATGATAATGGTGGCTATTTAGTTCTGAACAACTTACCTTCTTCATATGAGTCGTTTGTGGAGGCACTTCATTTAATGGCTGAAAGTCAAACTCTCACGTTTGACAAGGTGAGTTCCTACCTGTTGCAAAAGGAGCAGAGACAAATTTAGGCAGAATCCAGTTGTGACCAATCAGAGAGTGCTCTTGTCACATAGTCAAACGGAAAGTGGAGACGTCATTCTGGTGATTCCTTCACTCAGTTTTAGGTCACATGCTATTACTGTCACAAGGTTGGGAACCTTGAGAAGGATTGTCAGAGGCAGAAGTATGATCTTTCGCAACAAATCAAAAAACCATGAGATGAGGAACATGTGGCAGCAATTGCAGAAGAACGGGATTCGGATGACGGGCATGCTCTTTATTGTCTTACAACTCACATGACAATGTTATTAGTTGTTGGATCATTGACTCCGGCGCATCCACACACTTTTCATGTCGTAAGGACTAGTATGTTTCATTTACTGCAAATATATCTATTGAATCAGTAGTACTAGCTGATGGAGAATCACTTGCAGTAGAAGGGATAGGAGATATATGCATTGTATTGAATAATGCCCATACCCTGTTGGTACAGAATGTTAGATATGTACCTTCTTTACAAAAGAATCTTCTATCTATTCATCAATTAACTGAAAATCCTAATATTTCTATGGATTTTTGTGGGAAGAAGTGTGTTGTTTCTGATGCGAAACAGAGATGGATGATTGCCCTTGATATTGAGCAAGGTGGCTAATATCGACTTGTTGATCCTACTACGATCAACATGAATGCACGTGTGGAGGACAACTCCATCATACAGGATGCACAAGAGGCTGACATGCCTTGGGAGGATGGATTTCCTCACTCTGAAGAACAATTTGTTGTGGATGGAGACTCCACTATTCCAGATGCACTGAAGGTGCATGGTGAGATGGCATGCCAAGCCACTCACTCAGAGGTACTTGCTCAAAGGACAGTAGAGCGTGAACAATTTGCCCATCGTGTTGTGAAAGACCTTTCCCAATAGAGGGGGATAAATGAGCAAATAGATGAGACGAAGGAGGAGTTGGTTCTCACTCCTACCACTACGGAGATGGTTATTTCTCCCACTGTTGAGACGGAGATGTTTGTTTCTCCTACTATTTCGGAGTTGGTTCTAACTTTCACTGCACAGATGGTCACATTTCTCTTCCCGGACTTTCCTAAATAGGTTGGATGAGCACTACATGGTGTTGCAAGGACATGGTCAAGGTGACTTCAATTGTAGGCTGAGTCTTTGTATAGACTCCAATAAGCTACACAAGCCTGGAATAGATTTCTCGATCCACCTCCCCGAGTTTCTGATTCCAGAGCTCTGGAGATGGGGCTGACACTCTCAGCCATTGATTATTCATCACTAGTCAATGAATCACATAACGAAGAATCAGTGGACCACTTACCATATCCTCTGTTCACACGACCAAATTCTTGTTTTGTGGTTCTTCTCCACTTCAACAACTGCAGCACAACAATGGAATGCTGATTTTGAAGTACCGCCTATGGCACAGCCTATAGATCTAATGGCTAAACATGTATGGGCTTCATAACATTGTGTAGCCTAATTTCATGCGACAAACTTGGTATTGTTTCCAAGACTAGTACTTTAAGAGGGGGTGTTATACAATATCCATAACATGTATCATAGTGTTCCGGGCTAGGATTGGCCCTTATGCAAGTTAGTACCAGGGCCTCTAACTCACCATAGCAGGGGTTTGGTAACCATGGCCTCTCTCTAAATAAATATACGCTTTGCTGCGTGCCCGATATACTGAGAAACAGTGCAGATTTGCCTTCATCTGATTTCTTTCTTCTTGCATATGCCAACATACACTTAGGAAGCAGATCTTGACCTGTGGTTTTACAGCGACCAACAATAAATAAGGGATGGACAAACTGCTTAAGTCTTTGCACAAGCAATCCTGATATCATATTTATGCATATGGTAGGCATTATCTGACATTGCACCCATATCATGTACTTTGAATTCGGACATGAATTAAGTATAGTTTAATGAGCATAGCTTCAAAACTTATCTAGGCATTGAACTGAGAATGGTAGCGATTGTGCTAGAAAGAAAAATACTTGATCAAGTGATTCTAGTTGAAAAGTAGCCCAGAATTTATGTTGAACTTTTTCTTAGGAAATAAGGGATAAACTATGTGCCAAAAATCCCTTAAAGCCTAGACTCGCAACAATAGAAACTAATGGTGCAGAAGCATTATGCACATATCTCACACTACAATTTGTGTACTCAGATATTGGAAATATCACATTCACAAAGATGTAAATCTTCTTCTTGAATCGTGGTTCACTCAATTTGTACGGTATAGTTGTCCACAAAGAACTCAATGTGCTCAGATTTCCATTACAAGAAATACCATTTTTTCCAATACGAGGTACCCAGAAATGCTTTTTATTTATGCTCACTATTCAGTTTGCATGAAATAATTAGCATCACCCAAAATCAAACCTACCTCTTTTATCTGGCTCATACTGGCCAGCTAGTATTCATTTAACCATATAAATAGACAATGTTCTTAAGTAGTTGTACAAAACCATGGGTATGCAAAAGTGGCTCATGGGAACATTTACCAGTCCCATAGGGCTATGGCTCAAATTTCTTCTCCAATATGATGAAAATCACCAACTTGCTGATGCTATGCCAAGCGAACTTTTTGAATCCCGTCATAAATCTCCTCCAGGGCTACCAAGTGCCCCCTAACCTCAGCATAGGATACATGAAAAGTGTACAGGCTAATGTGGTTGAGCCTACGAGGCTTCACACCAACTCAAAATCATAAATCAAATTTAGTTGCGGGCCTGGTCTATCCTAACACATAGTCCCACTTGCAGACTTGTTTTCCACCTTAAATCAAGCTGTAGACTGCATTCTTTTCGCACTACTTTCATCATGAAGACTCAGCCGATCCTGAATCATCTCACCTGCAGTTTTTTCCCATGTGACCATACTTAGTCAAGAAGTATATAGGATTGTGAGTGGTTTCTAATCTTCATCTAAAAAAATATTTGCAACCTCCTAGCTCTGCATTTCCATGAGTTCTGCAAGCACTGACAAGTGCTACCTCAGACTGTATATGTTTCATTCTAGAGGTGGAAAGCAGAGTATCTTAGCTAGGAGGGCATGATGAAAAGGTCAGGTGGCAGTTCTAGACACTACCACTCTGGCCAAATTCCCTACCTTCATGCTCTAGTGAAGCTACAGGGACTCAAGTACAGGGGTATGTAGCCAATGAACATTTCAGGGAATCCCTCTGTGGCCAATAACCTACTCAGCCTTCATGGTTGACCTAATGCCACCAACTTCTGTAGTCGTCAAATCGAGCTTGACTGATGTTGATACCCTCAAGAGGATGTAAACATAACATTTTCATCCATCGCACTCATTTTTTTCGTAAGTCATGACATCAGATGAATATAAATCTCAATCGTTCATAACCACACAGAGTGGCTTTCTTGGTCCTTTATACCACTCAAATCTGTCTCCTTGAATCACTTTAGCAAATACTGGAAAATGATCCAATATTACTGCCTGTCAGTGATCTCTACCTTGATCAATTTTTTCTATAGCTTCTGCTCACTACAATCCCACTACCTTGAGAAGTGTCATGATTTGAGTGCATTTCCATGGCAAAAGATGCAAACTACCAACTGGGTTCAAAAGAAACATGCCATGGACATCTTATTTCTCTTCTTCTCCATCTTAGGACACCATTCCTTGGATAACTTGAAATGTCCTACCAATTGAGTCCCAACCATTTTCAATATACCTACTCTCTGTTAAACCTATCCATGTACTATTTCTATTTAAAATGTACTTTTCATCCCGAGATAAACTCATTGATGGGACTCGGTGGTATCTGGAAAGATATCCTCATACCAAGGATTTGTTTGTCTACCCCCAAATCCTTCATAGCAAAGGATTCACTTAGTTGTTTCTTAAGTACTTTTATTTCCTGCATGTTTTTACCTGCAACCAACATGTCATCCACATACAGACACAGGATAATATAACTGTCATCCTCAAATTTCTTTGTTTACACACAATGGTCAAAATGACATCTAATATAACCTTTCTCCATCATGAAGCTATCAAATTTCTTATACCATTGACGTGGAGCTTGTTTCAAGCCATACAAGTTCTTCTTCAGTTTACACGCCATCTCATCTTTACCTTTGACCTCATAGCCCTCTGGTTGCTACATATATATTTCCTCCTCCAAATCACCATGGAGAAATGCAGTCTTTACATCAAGCTATTCTAAGTGCAAGTATTTTGTTGCAACTATTCCTAGAACGGTTCTAATAGAAATCATTTTTACTACAAGAGAAAAAATCTCATCAAAATCTATACCATTTTTATGTGCAAACCCCTTGACCACTAACCAGACCTTGTATCTTTTATTTCCTCCTTCTTCCTCTTTGACTCTAAACATGCACTTGTTATGTAATGATCTTTTTCCTTCAGGTAGCTTCAACAAATCCCATGTCTGGTTCTCCATGAGAGCTCCTCATCCATGGCTTGCTCCCACTTCGTCATGGCATCTACTTGCATTGCTTCATCAAAGCTCTTTGGCTCTCCACTATCAATGAGTAATAAATAATAAAGAGAAGGAGAAAAACATTCAAGTTCTCTTATTACCCTAGAAGACCTCCTCAATATAGGAGTTTGGGGTTCCTGTTGAGGAGATTCCTGAACTGATTCATGTGTCACTTTTCCATTCAGAAGATCCTCTACCACTGCATATTATTTCTTGGATTCTTCTCTGTTTTCCTGTAACTGCTACTTATACATGACTTTCTCATTAAATACCACATCCCTAGATTGAATGATTTTCTTTTCCTTAATACACCAACATTTATATCCAAATTCATTACCACCATAACCAATGAAAGTGCATTTTTCTGACTTAGCCTCTAGCTTGGTCCTAGCATTCTTGCATATATGAACAAACACCTCACATCCAAAGACTCTAAGAAATGAATAATCAACTTTCTTAGCATACCAAGCCTCCTTAGGTATGCCTCCATCCAAGGCACTTGAGGATCCTTTGTTTATCAAGTACACAGTTGTGCTCACCGCTTTTGCCCAAAAAGAAAGAGGCAGTCCTGCGTGTAACCTCATCCTCCTAGGACGTTCCATTATTGATATGTTCATCCTTTCTGATACCCCATTCTACTATGGATTTCCTAGAATCATCTTTGACCTACATATTCCATTCTTAGAACAGTAATTATCAAATTCATTACTGCAATACTCCCCTCTATTATCTGACCTGATACATGGTTTCAAAGAAATAATGAATTGGGTTCATTATTTGACTAAATGCTATTACATTTAACATAAAGTTTAAAAACTAGGAATAGATTTATTTCTAATACAATTGACGCAGGAGCTTTCCATGTTACATAGCATCAATAAAAGTGGCTTGATTAGGTGTGTAGGATATTTTAGAGATGATTTTTGAGTCGTCCCCTACTTAGTCCATATGGACCCTTCATGATGTAACTAAGTGGCATCTTTGGTGGTTGTCCCTCCAAAATCCCTGTTTGAATACCTTACACAATTAAAGTTATCCCATGTATGCCTAGGTCCTACGTAGTTAGTCTCTAGTCATGTTAGTGGGTTAGTAAGCCTAGAAGTTAGTAGGTTATTCATTCAAGTGTCTCCATGCCCTTATCGCTCATATGACCGATCCTATAGTGCCATAATGGTGTATCACACTCTCTTGACCCCTACCTAAGATGTACAACTCTCTATAGTTAGTTGATTCAGTGGTTTGAGTTAGGGGGATGACGACCTAACTTACTTCTTGCTCACTTCACAATTGAGCACCCTGAGTAACCTTCGAATAGAGGTTGGAATGGTGAGAATATTAGAGTAGGAAAAATCACTGTACCTAACTGGCCTTCCAGGGCTCATGAAGCTTGTCTTAATGTAAGCATTATTGTCTGACATCCTTCAATAGCCAAGTATTCCCATTCTACATCTTTGGGTAAAAAAAACTGTGTTTGTATTTGTATTGTGTTATCATGCCTCGTCATCACCAAGAAAAACATACCCAAAATCTCCTAGAACATAATCAACAAAATAATGCATATGTGGAAAGCATGGAAAGAAGCCCCCGAATCTAAAACCCAAGATTCGGTAATATTGTGCAAAGAAATAATCAAATCATTCTGACATACATTACTCGTTGCCACATTTACCTCCTTGTTTTCTTCTTGTTGTTTCTTCTTGTCCCGAAGCTCCCAACAGTCCTTCTTTGCATGCCTAGACTTTGTAACATCTTGATTTTTAGAAGCTACTATGATAACCTCTTTTCATGATGTTGTAACTATGGAAATGAGGATAATTATGTTAAGATATATCTTTTAATATCAAAATAATGTGTTACTGATATGGACCCTTGTTTACTTGAGATGGAGGTCATTATAACTTGTGTTTTGCAAAGTGCGAAACAGCAGACTACTTTTTGTTTGATGAATTCTTATTGATGTTGACAGCACACCTTGAATCAATTCCATTGATCCAAGGTATGTTGCGTCCTTCTTTATGATCGCTTTTTCAATTTACTTTGTATATGGAATGAAGTCTGAAACCAGAATGAAGGTTGTTATAAATGTTATAGAACCTGGTTATAGGTATAAATATTCGGTACCTTGATGCCAATGGAAAAGGTTTGATTTCCGAACAACATACAAATTGTAATGCCAGACAGCATAAGACAATAAGAGTGTTGTTGCAATTGAGCAAGGTATATATATGTCGGGCATGGAATAAACGTCCTGCATATGCTGAATGTGAATGTAAGTTGTAAAACTTAATAAGGAACCTATTAACTAAAACACTATGGGGTTAAGCCCTAACCTATGACCTAACAACTATCATAGAAGGGTCTGATAAATTAAAAAGGAAATTGAAATATTGCAAATCTTAATGATTTGCAACCTTGGTGAATACCAAACTATGGACAATGTAACCTAAAACTATTACTAACCTAAGGAGGGGACCTATAGACCCATGCTGATGAAGTGGATAAGAAGGGAAGGTTAGAAATTTATTAAGGACAGTAAATGACATCCTTGTAGTTTCAACGCCAAGTTTGGCGGGAACATGAAAAGTTGGAGATATCCAACTAGCTATGTAGCTAAGAAGGAAATAGCATGCAAAACTTTAAAGATGAAACTCACCAAACCCGAGTCGTTGATGGCGTGGAAATAAAAAAAAAGCAATGCATTCAATGCATTAATGGTCTTGGTCTTAGTGACTAGCTCGCCTTGGAAAGGGGATAGAGGAAATTTTGGTGATTATTGTGTTCATTCAGGTTTTGAGATTGTTCTGCATTTCTTTCATGGTTCTTTCAAACCTGCTATTATTCTGGTTATTGTTGTTGTTGTTTGGAGTAGCCACGGCTATTTTTGAGCCTGTGGAAGTTAGGAGATTGTTGGGAAAGCTTTGTTGTTGACACCATGGAGAAAAATAGCTCTTGTGGGCATGGGCGCAGTTTTCTTCAAGCCACGAGAAATTTTACAGGCATGTTGAGCCCTTCTCCTTAAACCGTTATGCTCTTGTTTACGCGTCTTCATTCAAAGAACTCTGCTCTTATGTTGGGTGTTTTTGTTAAATGGAATTGTTGATATGTTTGAAGTGATTTTCTGGGTTGATTCTTTTTTTTATGAATGCGATTTGGGCATTTTCTTACAAAAGAGTAAATGGAATGGGATCTTCCCTTGCTGTATGAGTTTTGGGTATTTGATTTTATTATCCATTATGGTTTAGAGTTGGTGAATGCACCAGCGATCTGAATAATGTTTTCTGAGTTTTGTGCATGTAAGTGATTTGGGAAAAGTCGTGATAATGCTGATGAAACTGTTGTGGGAGTTATTGTCCTATTTGCCTTACATTGCATATAATACGATTTTACCCGGGATAGCGAATTCATTTCTTTGTCTTACCCTTGCTAGTTAAAAATGATTCAATATTTCCATGTGGGATGAAGGTTATGACTGGTTGTTGGGAAAAATAAATTATTTAAACACTCAACTTGGTTATTTGATGAGTTAGTAGAGTTTATTGTTATCTTTCTTAGAATCTTTTTGAAAAGTATATACATAAATAAAAGAGTTTCTTATATGAACCTTTTTATGGTGTTCGATTTGAACCGTACCAGAGTAAAATCTTGTTATTGCGGTTGGAAGGATGGGTTCTATATTTAATACAGTGAAATTATGACCATATACCTTGCTGTATTTTTTTTATTTGTTATAGACCTAGCTAGGAATGACTGTTTTTAGCAAACAAGTGTATGTATATATATGTATGTATGTATGTATGTATGTATGTATGTATGTATGTACGTATGTATGTATGTATGTATGTATGTATGTATGTATGTATGTATGTATGTATGTATGTATGTATGTATGCAAATCGGAGTCTAAACTTCTTGTTGCTTGCATTAAAATCTAATCAGAATTGGGATTCTTCCTTGGTGTTTGGAAAATGAATCCTTTATTATTATAATGAAAATATGTATGTTGTTTGTTGTACACTCTATTCGTTGATATCTAGACAAGAATGTTTGTTGGGTTAAAAACTTAAAGGATATGATTTTATTTAGAGGGGCCATTGATATTGTTACTTACGGTCCAGATGCAAATGAATTCTGGAAAACTCTCTGGAATGGTAGTTAGTAAGTTTTTATTTACTAAATTATAATTGTTAGAGGAAATCATCCTATGGGAACAGGCTGGCACTAAATAGTTGATATTTAGCTAAGCAAGGAGGAAGAGGTAATATGATTCTCCTTCTTTTCATTAGATTATTGACTTCAATTACTTTCTCTTTTGGCTATTATCATTGATTGATATCACTTCTTGTTTAAATTACTCAGTACAGTTGTGATGAAAAGAAAGAGAATATTTGTTGAGTAATTAGAAGTAATGATTATTTCTTCTCTTATCTAGTTGAAATTATATATTTGATATTTAATGAATTTATTACTGCTTTAGGCGTAATCATCTGCATTTAAATGTTGTTTATTCTCTTCTGATTTGAAAGAAGTATTATGTTTTTTATTGAATTTTGAGAATTGACACCAGCGTGTTCATGGTGAACGACTACTTTTCTCTTCTGCATTTGATTGTTTGAAATTAAATGAGTGGTACGAAAGGGGAGTAGTTTTGTTGGAATTCTTAATTAAAATTCATCTCTTGAACTTCCAACTATTAAAAAAAGGAAATAGAGTTGGCAGCAATTACATTAGAACAGCATTATATACATATGTGTATTAGTTCTTATAGATGTTTTCATCTGAAACTATTTAGAGGAAATTACTTTTTGTAGTAACTATATGGGAAAAGGTTAGTAAATCTTTTTGTCTGATTGTGATGGAAATTAGTGGACTGGGTTGTTAAGCTGTTGATCCTTATCAGCACTTAAATCTTGAATGATGTCCATCTCAATTTTTAAACATTTCATAAAAGCAGGGTTGTTTTATTGAGACAGTTAATTAAGAGCACCTCATTTTAATGATAAGTGCTTAATATGCTCAGTTCGATGAACTGACCCGTGCAAGTAAATTTTGCAGATGGTTTCCTTGAGTAAAAATGAAGACATGTTGTTTTCTGATGCTTCTTCTGAGTAGCTAAGGATGGATCGTATCTAATAACTTATTATTCATCTACGAGGAAATGGGAAAAGAAGAAGTTGCATTCTTCTTTCCTTATGTGTTGTAATGTTGTTTGATATGAATGAAGTCCAGTTGTATGGACTTGTAAATTGTATAGATTTTAAATCTTAAGGATTGAATACTAGGGAAGGTGTGATATTTTAATGGCTGTATCACTTTGAAACTGTTTGAATAAGATCGAGATTATAAATTTTATTCTTTGAATTTGAATGAATATATTCAAATGATGGTTGATAGATTTTAAACAGGACTTAATATCTATTATTTACTTGAATACCACTTTTAAGTGAAATGTACAATTAATTCATATTTAGGTAAATATGGATTTTATATTGACATTAAAAAGGGTTAAGTGAATATGAATTCTCAAACGAACAATATTCGGAACTGTCATATAAGCTAATGAATATAAATAAAAGAGGCAATTGAATCTTGTACTCAAATTTTGTTAATATCCTCGAGATGTTTAATTCAGAGGATATTCAGTATGAGGAATCATATCTATTCTTAACAAACCTTAATTGAAGTAAGGTTATGGTGAATAAATGAATACATTCATTTAGAAGTAGGCCTCATTTAAATGATGTCTAATAAGATGGAATTCTGAATTTAAATCCAGTTGCGGATAGAACTTGGTTAAGTTTGGTAAGTTGATCTTACTTCGTTAAGTTGTAATGGACTATTAGTCTGAAGCGTAAATTAAGGAACTAAGATGGAATTAAGTAATCCTTTAGTAAAGAGGAGTAAAGGCATATTAAGCTTTGAAGACAATATAAGTCTCCCTCTTAGCTATGCAACTGTGACAAACAGTGAGGTTGGAAGATCAACGCGGTTGCGGAAAATTGATCTTAAATATTTAAGATTATAATCTAATCTCATTTATAGTTGGACGTGTATCCCTTGATGAGAGGATTCCGTAAGATCTTGGCACATGCCAGCTTCAATCTGGTGTCCTCATGAAGGCAGGGCCTTCATGATGACACAATGTTGTAGCTGACATGTTACAACGCCCTCCCGAATCGAATTATCAAGTTTATATAAGTTGGGACCAAGTTACTTGGATGATGATAGGAATGTGACCGCGTATACATGGTGACTCCGAAAGACTAAAGGTAACTAGACACACGTAGTCGTCTAGGGTCGACATAGTATGTCTACGTACCTTTAGTCACTGCAAGTGTCTTCCTATACTCTTTCATATTGCTAGTTTGGGTTAGAGTTTAACCTTGGACGATAGGACTGATAGAGGTCAGTAAAGACCATTCTAGATAACAGGAGAAGTGAGGTAAAGGACATATTCCATTGATGTGTAGTCTAGGAATATAATCATGTAAAGCATGTGAAAATCTTTGGCCAAAGTATCGCAAGTTGCTGGTTGAGTTGTCCTAATCACCTAGTTTAAGAAGCAGGATATCAGAGAAATATCCGTAACAGATATTTAGATAGGCCTCTTAAATGGAACACTTCGATAACCAGAAACAGTAAAGGGAACCAAGTATACTTAGTATACAATGCATGGATTAATATGAAGGATCGGTAAGTCGCTGAGTCATGAAATGAGAGATCACTGAAACTCTGAGCCATAAAATGGGAGATCGGTAGTTCTTCGAGTCATTTATAGTAGCATATGGTATCTGTTATATGATTGAATGGCATTAAATGTGTGTTCCATATTGTAAATATGCAAACAGAGAATAGTGGTTTTAAAAGTAATTGTATGATCTGAATTACATTAGTTGGACAGAGAACAATTATTAAAACTTAGTCGTGTATTTTGAATTACATAATTCAGAACAGAGAACGTTATATATAAATAATAATAATAATAATAATTTTCCCTTGTTCTAGTGTCTTTAAAATGGGGATGTTACATCTTGGTATCAGAGCTGAAGGTTGAATCTCTTGGACCTAATGAATCCACAATTTAATAAGGTTTACATTTTCTTATTGAACAAAAAATGGTCAGAATAAGAGGAAATGTTGTGAATAACCCGTTACCGGGTGGAGAAGCAACTACTACTCAAAACCTAGATGAAATCCTTGCTGCCCTACTAGATACGAGAGATCGTTTGACTGTTTTGGAATAGCAATAAATGGGAAATGAGGAGGAGGAAGAAGATGTTGATATGAATGATCAGCCACCTCCTGTGGACAACACCAATGGAGGGAATCTGGGTGTTGATAATAGTAATGTGAACGCTCCTAATCATCCTGAAAATAAAAGGGCAAGATTAGCAGCTGAACTTACAAATGATATAAAGAGAATAATTCCTCCAAAGTTTGATGGAACAACACTTGGGGTAGGGGCTGAAAATTGGCTCAATGAAATGGAGAAGTACTTTGCAATAAGAAACTTCTCCAAGGAGACCAAAGTGATATGGGGAGCATATCAGCTTTCTCATGAAGCATCATCATGGTGGTACAACCGTAAGGTTGAGTTGAATATTTTCGAAACAGACATAACTTGGGATCAATTTAAAGGTTGTTTTAGGCAACGGTGACTGCCTCAACTCTATTTTGATCAGAAAATGACTGAATTTTAGAATTGGTCGCAAGGAAGGCTGACGGTGACAGAATATTGGGAAAGGTTTACTAAACTCCTTAAGTATGTACCGCAATACCAAGCTGACGAGAAGTTCAATATATGAAAGTTCATAATGGGACTGAATCCCATCATTGGTGGCGAAGTAGATGTCCACAGTCCAACCACCATGGAAGGAGTTGTCGAAAATTCAATAAGAAAGGAACAAAAATTGAGAGCAATCTCTGCTCATAGGGAGGATATTAGGAAGAAGATTCCCAACTCTTCTTCATCTCTCGCACCCAAAAAGGGACCCTGGAAAAGGTTTGGTATGAAAAACAAAATTGTTGTGGATAACAATAAGAAATTAGTAATGAACAAACCTGTAAATAGTGTGTGGAGCAGCTTTGCAAAAATTAGTGGTAATGGACAAAAGTCCTATGGAAGCCAGAGTGATAACTTCAAGGTTGGTGGAAAATTCGAGCCTAGGAAGGGACCCGTCGGAGGCTGCTTCAACTATGAAAAAGACCATTATGCGAGTCACTGTCCTCTGAAAAAGGATGATCGCAATCAGCAGCATAGGATACACGGTATGGTGGCTAACAAACAAATTGAAAAGCAAGTTACACCCATAGAAGTTCTGGGTAAGTTATTCGGTACACCTGTAGTCATACTTTTTGATACTGGAGCCACTGAATGTTTTATTTCTACTAAACTTGCAATGAAATTAAAAAGGAAAGCTGAACGAATGGATAAGACATGGATAGTGAATTATGGGAATAATATTGTCCATACAGTCGATATGTGCCTTTTTGGGGCAATTCTTGACTTGCCCAGTTTCTCCAAAGAAGTTGACCTGTATGTCACTCCTTTAGGGTCATATGACATAATTATAGGAGTTAATTGGTTGGCGGAACATAAGGCAAATGTCAACTGTTATGAAAAATAGATTTGCTATTTTGATGACCTGCAGAAAGCAACAGTCATTCAAGGTGTAAAGTGTGAGGTTGCAGTTAGGAAACTAACAGCTATGCAACTAAAAAGGGCTAAAAATAGAGGCTGCATTTTATATGCAGTAAGAATGATAGAAAATGTTGAGGAAGATAATGATTTCATGGAAAAGTATCCATTATTAAGGGATTTTAGTGATGTATTTTCGGACGAGTTACCAGGTCTTCCGCCCAAATGAGAGTTTGATTTTGCAATAGAGATCAAGCCAGGAACCAAACCCATATCCAAGGCACCATATCGAATGACCACCATTGAGTTGGTGGAACTTAAGTCTTAGTTACAAGAAATTTTGACTAAAGGGCTGATAAGACCGAGCGTCTCACCATGGGAAGCGCCGGTAATTTTTGTAACGAAGAAGGATGGCACACTAAGATTGTGCATTGATTACAGAATGTTGAATAAGGCAACCATTAAGAATTGATATCCACTTCCTAGGATTGATGATATGTTCGATCAGATGCGTGGGGCATCAGTCTATTCAAAAATAGATCTTCGATCTGGATACCACCAGTTGAGGATAAAAGAAGAAGATATTCATAAAACAGCTTTTAGAACAAGGTACGGGCATTATGAATTCACAGTGTTAACTTTTGGGTTGACGAATGCACCTGCCGCCTTCATGAATTTGATGAACAATATTTTTCAAGAATACTTAGACAAGTTTGTGCTTGTATTCTTGGACGACATTCTTATATACTCCAAAAATGTCGAAGAACATCAGGAGCATTTAAAGGTAGTGCTGGAAATTTTGAGGAAGAGAAGGTTGTACAGAAAATTGTCTAAATGTTCCTTTTTTGATGCAGAGGTACATTATTTGGGGCATGTTATAAGCAAGAATGGGATAGTTGTAGACCCTTCAAATATCGCAGCTATAACCGAGTGGCCTACACCTAAGAACGTGCATGAAGTAAGAAGCTCCATGGGCTTGGCAGGATATTATAGAAAGTTTGTTAAGGAATTTTCAAAAATTGTTGCCCCAATCACTTCACTACAAAAGAAAGATAAGAAATTTGTCTAGACTGACAAATGTGAATCTGCCTTTAAAATTTTAAAGGAATAGTTAACTACAACATCTATTTTGACTGTACTTGACCCAAATGGAAATTTTACGATCATAACGGATGCGTCTGGAGAGGGTCTCGAAGGTATTCTGTTACAAAATAACCATGTCATAGCTTATGAAAGTAAAACTCTTAAGTTACATGAACAGAATTATGCTCCACATGACCTAGAGCTCGATGCCATTGTTCATGCACTTCAAATGTGGAGGCATTACCTTCTTGGCAAGCCCTTCGAGTTAAAAACCGACCATCTGGGGTTGAAATATATTTTTACTCAACCAAACCTGAATGCAAGACAGCGAAGGTGGTTAGAATTTCTATCTCAGTATGATTTTGATATAAGCTACATCAAAGGCAAGGAAAATAGGGTGGCAGATGCTTTGAGTTGTAGAAAGCACATCTCTATTCTTATAACATTAAGAACTCAGTTTAAGGATGAGGTGAAGGATGTCATGGAATCTTACTCTTATTTTCAGCAAGTTAAAACAGCACTTACTGCAGATCCAAAGGATGTGAAGTACAAAGGATTCCGTTTTGATAATGACAGAATTCTGAGGTTTGAAAATAGGCTATATATACCCTTGGCAAATGATTTAAGAAAGAAATTGTTAACTGAATTTCATAATTCACCTTTTTCTGGACACCCTGGCATTACAAAAATGCTTGCTGATCTCAAGCAGCAATATTTCTGGAAGGGAATGAAAAAGGATGTGGTGGAATTTGTGAAACACTTCTTGGAATGTCAGCATGTTAAGGTGGAACATATGCATCCCACTAGATTACTGTATCCTCACAGCATTCCGCAGTACAAATGGTAAGTGATAACAATGGATTTCATTCAAGGATTACCTATGTCAAGGAATAAACATGATATCATTCTGGTCGTTATTGAAAAATTAACCAAAGTGGCACATTTTATTGCTGGTAATTTAAAAGATGATGCACCAGTGTTAGCAAGAAGATTTGTACATGAAATTTTCAGATTGCATGGAATACCCGAATTGATCATATCGGACAGAGATCCGAGGATGGCATCAAGGTTTTGGCAAACGCTTAATGTGGCCTTGGGAACTAAATTAAACTTTAGTTTTACATATTATCTGGAAACGGATGGACAGACTGAAAGAGTCAATCAAGTTTTAGAGGATATGCTAAGAATGTATTGCATGGACAAGCAGTATAAATGGGAGGAATACCTTCCACTGGTTGAATTTTCCTACAATAATACATACCATGCCTCTTTAAAGATGGCGCCTTTTGAAGCATTGTATGGAAGCAAATGCAGGACCCCCATTAGCTGGGACAGTGTAGAGGACAGAGAGGTAATAGGACTAGAAATCCTTACAGAAATGGAATAACAAATTAAAATGATTCGGGAACATTTAAAGGAGGCTGCCAATAGGCAAAAGAGTTATGCAAACTCAAAGCGGGTTGATAGGAATTATAAACTTGGTGAGAAGGTCTTTCTTCAGGTTAAGCCGAAAAAGAGTTCTATAACTTTTGGCAAGGCTGCCAAGTTATCGCCTCGTTATGTGGGACCTTTTGAAATTGTTAAAATAATCAACCCTGTAGCTTATCATCTAGCATTACCTCTTTCTTTATCACAAATGCATGATGTTTTTCATATTTCTTTGCTTAAGAAATACGTAACAGATTTATCACATGTGCTGAATTAGAATTCCTTGCAGGTCCAAGACCCAGGAATAATCGTGGTTAAGCCCATTCGAGTGTTGGGAACTCGCCAGTTGTACTTAAGAAATTGCGAAGTGAATCAATGTAAGGTTCAGTGGGACCAATTTAGCGAAGAAAGTGCAACTTGGGAAAATCTCAAAGAAATGAGATCTGCTTTTCCATACTTGTTTGATTGAAATTGAATTCGAAAAACTGATAATTCTACCAAATTTAGACAATTACTGGTCTATTTTACAGTTATCTTAAAACACTGTTTTGATGATTAAATCTTTTTTTGGTATGAACCTACGAATGGAAGGACGATAATTGAATTTTGTCCTAGAAACTCTATGAATTGGCTAATTTGATCATCGGGACGATGATTCTTTAAGAAGGGAGGAATGTAACGTCTTGATTTTTAAAAGCTACTATGATAACCTCTTTTCATGATGTTGTAACTATGGAAATGAGGATAATTATGTTAAGATATATCTTTTAATATTATAAAAAATGTGTTACTGATCTGGACCCTTGTTTACTTGAGATGGAGGTCATTATAACTTGTGTTTTGCAAAGTGCGAAACAGCAGACTACTTTTGTGTTTCATGAATTCTTATTGATGTTGACAGCACACCTTGAATCAATTCCATTGATCCAAGGTATGTTGCGGCCTTCTTTATGATCACTTTGTTGATTTACTTTCTATATGGAATGAATTCTGAAACCAGACTGAAGGTTGTTATAAATGTTATAGAACCTGGTTATAGGTATAAATATTCGGTACCTTGATGCCAATGGAAAAGGTTTGATTTCCTAACAACATACAAATTGTAACGCCAGACAGCATAAAACAATAACAGTGTTGGTGCAAGCGAGCAAGGTATAGATATGTAGGGCATGGAATAAACATCCTGCATATGCTGAATGTGAACGTAAGTTGTAAAACTTACTAAGGAACCTATTAACTAAAACACTATGGGGTTAAGCCCTAACTTATGACCTAACAACTATCCTAGAAGCGTCTGATAAATTAAAAAGGAAATTGAAATATTGCAAATCTTAATGATTTGCAACATTGGTGAATACCAAACTATGGACAATGTAACCTAGAACTATTACTAACCTAAGGAGGGGACCTATAGACCCATGCTGATGAAGCGGATAAGAAGGGAAGGTTAGAAATTTATTAAGGATAGTAAATGACGTCCTTACAGTTTTTAAAACCAAGTTTGGCGGGAACATGAAAAGTTGGAGATATCCAACTAGCTATGTAGCTAAGAAGGAAATAGCATGCAAAACTTTAAAAATGAAACTCTCCAAACCCGAGTCGGTGATGGCGTGGAAATCAAAAAAAAAGCAATTCATTCAATGCATTAATGGTCTTGGTCTTAGTGACCATCTCGCCTTGGAAAGGGGATAGAAGAAATTTTGGTGATTATTGTGTTCATTCGGGTTTTGAGATTGTTCTACATTTCTTTGATGGTTCTTTCGAACCTGCTATTATTCTGGTTATTGCTGCTATTGTTTGGAGTAGCCAGGGCTATTTTTGAGCCTATGGAAGTTAGGAGATTGTTGGGAAAGCTTTGTTGTTGATGTCGTGGAGAAAAATAGCTCTTGTGGGCGTGGGCGCGGTTTTCTTCAAGCCACGAGAAATTTTACAGGCATGTTGAGCCCTTCTCCTTAAACCGTTATGCTCTTGTTTAAGTGTCTTCATTAAAAGAACTCTGCTCTTATGTTGGGTGTTTTAGTTAAATGGAATTGTTGATATGTTTGAAGTGATTTTCTAGGTTGAGTCTCTTTTTTATGAATGTAATCTGGGAATTTCTTTACAAAAGAGTAAATGGAATGGGATCTACCCTTGCTGTATGAGTTTTGTTTTGACAATGTTTGGTATTCGATTTTATTATCCATTATGGATTTGAGTTGGTGAATGTACCAGCGATGTGAATAATTTTTTATGAGTTTTGTGCATGTAAGTGATTTGGGAAAATTCGTGATAATGTTGATGAAGCTGTTGTGGGAGTTATTGTCCTAGTTGCCTTACATTGCATAGAATACGATTTTACCCGAGACAGTGAATTCATTTCTTTGTCTTACCCTTGCTGGTTAAAAACGATTCAATATTTCCATGTGGGATGAAGGTCGTGACTGGTTGTTGGGAAAAATAAATTATTTAAACACTGAACTTGGTTATTTGATGAGTGAGTAGAGTTTATTGTTATCTTTCTTTGAATATTTTTGAAAAGTATATACATAAATAACAGGGTTGCTTATCTGAACCTTTTTATGGTGTTCGATTTGAACCGTACCAGAATAAAATCTTGTTCTTGCAGTTGGAAGGATGGGTTCTATATTTAATACAGTGAAATTATGACCATATACCTTGATGTATTTCTTTTTATTTGTTATAGACCTAGCTGGGAATGATTGTTTTTAGCAAACAAGTATATATATATATATATATATATATATATATATATATATATATATATGTATGTATGTATGTATGTATGTATGTATGTATGTATGTATGTATGTATGTATGTATGTATATATGTATGTATGTATGTATGTATGTATGTATGTATGTATGTATGTATGTATGTATGTATGTATGTATGTATGTATGTATGTATGTATGTATGTATGTATGTATGTATGTATGGATGTATGTATGTATGTATGTATATTTGCAAATCGCAGTCTAAACTTCTTGCTGCTTGCATTAAAATCTAATCAGAATTGGTATTCTTCCTTGGTGTTTGGAAAACGAATCCTTTATTATTAGAATGAAAATATGATTGTTGTCTGTTGTACACTCTATTCGTTGATATCTGGACAAGAATGTTCGTTGGGTTAAAAATTTAAAGGATATGATTTTATTTAGAGGGGCCGTTGATATTGATACTTACGGTCCAGATGCAAATGAATTCTGGAAAACTCTCTAGAATGGTAGTTAGTAAGTTTTTATTTACTAAATTATAATTGTTAGAGGAAATCATCCTATGGGAACAGGCTGGCACTGAATAGTTGATATTCAGCTAAGAAAGGAGGAAGAGGTAATATGATTCTCCTTCTTTTCATTTGATTATTGACTTCGATTACTTTCTCTTTTGGTTGTTATCATTGATTGATATCACTTCTTGTTTAAATTACTCAGTACAGTTGTGATGAAAAGAAAAAGAATATTGGTTGAGTAATTAGAAGTAATGATTATTTCTTCTCTTATCCAGTTGAAATTCTATATTTGATATTTAATGAATTTCTTACTACCTTAGGCGTAATCATCTGCATTTAAATGTTGTTTATTCTCTTCTGATTTGAAAGAAGTATTATGTTGTTTATTGAATTTTGAGAATTGACACCAGTGTGTTCATGGTGAACGACTACTTTTCTCTTCTGCATTTTATTGTTTGAAATTAAATGAGTGGTATGAAAGGGGAGTAGTTTTGTTGGAATTCTTAATTAAAATTCATCTCTTGAAATTCCAACTATAAAAAAAAGGAAATAAAGCTGGCAGCAATTACATTAGAACAGCATTATATACATATGTGTATTAGTTCTTACAGATGTTTTCATTTGAAACTATTTAGAGGAAATTACTTTTTGTAGTAACTATATGGGAAAAGGTTAGTAAATCTTTTTGTCTGATTGTGATGGAAATTAGTGGATTGGGTTGTTAAGCTATTGATCCTTATCATCACTTAAATCTTGAATGATGTCCATCTCAATTTTTAAACATTTCATAAAAGCAGGGTTGTTTTATTGAGACAGTTAATTAAGAGCACCTCATTTTAATGATAAGTGCTTAATATGCTCAGTTCGATGAACTGACCCGTGCAAGTAAATTTTGTAGATGGTTTCCTTGAGTAAAAATAAAGACATGTTGTTTTCTTATGCTTCTTCTGAGTAGCTAAGGATGGATCGTATCTGATGACTTATTATTCCTCTATGAGGAAATGGGAAAAGAAGAAGTTGCATTCTTCTTTCCTTATGTGTTGTAATGTTGTTTGATATGAATGAAGTCTAGTTGTATAGACTTGTAAATTGTATAGATTTTAAATCTTAAGGATTGAATACAAGGAAATGTGTGATATATTAATGGGTGTATCACTTTGAAACTGTTTGAATAAGATCAAGATTATAAATTTTATTCTTTGAATTTGAATGAATATATTCAAATGATGGTTGATAGATTTTAAAAAGCACATAATATGTATTCTTTACTTGAATACCATTTTTAAGTGAAATGTACAATTAATTCATATTTAGGTAAATATGGATTTTATATTGACATTAAAAAGGGTTAAGTGAATATGAATTCTCAAACGAACGATATTCGGAACTGTCATATAAGCTAATGAATATAAATAAAAGAGGCAGTTGAATCTTGTACTCAGATTTCGTTAATATCCTTGAGATGTTTAATTCAGAGGATATTCAGTATGAGGAATCATATCTATTCTTAACAAACCTTAATTGTGTTGGTCCGAAAATCTGTCGCGCGGACAGATCTATGGATAGACGAGCCAACAGTGTTGCAAGGCTTAGCCCCTCTTTGAGACAGCAAAGCGAAACTGGTTTATTGCTATTTCTACTAGCAGGAACCTATGCAAGTCTCACAGATTCTGCCTTCGGGGGTTGGGATCTCATCCCAGTAGAGTGTTCCAGGCTGCGAAAAGAAAGGAATGAAAGAGGGAGAAGAGAAAGAACAGATCCGAAGGGAGAAAAGAAATGAATTCCAAAGCAGAAAGGTCAGAAGATTTATGTTTTTAGTTTGGTAGTAAACAGAGCCAAACCTACTTGCATAAATAAACAAAGCAATACTGATAAACAAATGACGGAAAAGTAGATATGAATCCAACAGATTAAACACATACAGATCTAACGTAAGAAAGATCTAATGTATAACACAGCTATTGAGCACAAAGTCTGAATAATTGTATTACTTGTTCTTTTCTGTTACAAGAAAGCTCAAAGTCTTTCTCTCCTCACTTCTATTTCTATCTAAAAAATGTTCACCCTTGAATACAACAAGTATTCTCATATTTATAGAAAATGAGGGAGAGAGAAGGCAAAATGGAGCCAACCACTTATTTACAAAGATATTTACAAAATATCTAAAAGTCATGTTGACTTTGACAACTTGGTGGATGACATCATCCCATGATGCAACATGGATGATGTCATCATTTGTGCCAACACATTTTAGACATTTCGAAAAGAAAGTCGGAGAATAGAGAGAAGAAGAAGAAGAAGAAGAAGCTACTCATCATCATCATCCTGCGGCCGAAAAGGGGTTGCCTGTTTCTGATGCTGCTCAGGTGATGATATGTGGAACTGAGCGCGGTATTCCAAAAACTTGCTGATCATTGGCCCAAATTGATCCTGTGATGGATCCTTGTGCCGTTCACTGATTGCTTCGCAAGTCTCCCGCTCGTCTATGAGCTTTTCCGGGAGTTTGGAATAATCTTTCTCCGCCTCGATAAGGAACCCGATGAAGTCTCTACAGGCCAGTAGGTTGTTGATAGATTCAGTGTCGAACGTGACCTCTGGCCCTGTCCCTTGAGAAGCTATCTCCTTGAAGATCCGGATAGTGTCATCAGCTGATCTCAAGGTAAGGGAAGGAGTGAGCAACCCTGGAGTCATGGCGAGGACAATTTTCTCCATTTGGTGCATTGCATCCAGGGCCTCTTCCTTTACCTTGTCTATCTTTTCTAAAACAAATTCCAGCTGATCTATCTGATAGTCCAGAGTGGACATAGTTTTGTTGAGGGCCCTTGGATGACCGAAGACTCCGAACTTGACCAGATCTTCGACTGAACAGTCGAACATTTGTTGGAAGGTTTCGTGCTGGAGTCTAGCATGTTCTAACTCTTCTGATATCGGACCTGCTAATGCTTGGAGTTCCTTATTCACCTTCTCGATGTTTAAGTATAAACTGATATACTCGGCGATTACTCTTTCACTATCCTTGAGGATCTGGCTCCTCCAAGTAGAAACAGCCATACCCTGCTCGCCGATCTTTGAATACTCATTGATCTTCTCCTGACTGAGCAGCTCAGGAGTCTCGGCGGCAGTTGTGGGAGGTGCACTCCCCATCTTCTGTAAGGCTTGAAGCAGGTACTTGTTCTGCTCCTTCAGTAGCCTTTTCTCCTCTTTCGTTTCCTGAAGCTTTTTGCAGAGTGCATCAACTGCGGAAAGAGCTTCTCCCTGGAGACTTTCTGAGGATGTCCCCATTGTGACTTGGGTCACGGTGAAATCTGTCGGAGACAGATCTTCTTTCTCTTTGAGGGGGTTGGGGTACGCTATTTCCATGACTCTCTCACCTGCAGCGCTCTTTGAGAAGCGTGTAACCGGCTTGTGCTTCTTTGCTCCTTTAGCCGGAATGACCGAAAAGTCCATCGGAGCGATGGGGACTTTCCTCTTTTGTTGGCTCAGCTGCTGAGAAATCCAAGCTGGTCCTATAGAAGAAGGACCAGAGACAGAGGGGGAGGCAGCAACGGTAGAAGAGGGGAAAAACGTGGAGACACGCGGCGGCGGCATGGAAAGAATAGCCGAAGAAATGTCCACGGGAGGAAGGGGAACCGCAACTGCAGAAGACATAGGAAGGGAAGGGAGCTCGGAGATGAGGGAAGAAATAGAGGAAGACAAATCAGCGAGGGAGGAGAAGATAGATGAAGAAGCAGGGGAAAGGGTAGAAGAAGGGGCAGAGGACACGACCAAAGGGATGGTCGTTTGAGTCACTCGAGGAGGGGAAGGAAGAGAAGAAGAAGGGATAGAAGGGACCTCTGAAGTTGTAGCGACGCCGACATCCTGGGTGGATGGGCGTATAGGACTATCCTCTGTCAATTCCTCATCAAGAGTTATGACTTGTTCTGGCTCTGAGGGAAGAGGACTTTCAGGGGCTTCCTCCTGAATGGTGCTAGGTTCACCTTCTGCACCTTTGCCTTTCAGCTGCTTCTTTGACCTTGGAGGTGCGTTGCCCAAAGGGGAAGTTGTGAAATCTACCCCGAGGTAGATTAGTCCGTTCATGCGGCACCAATGCTCTGTTCTTCGCATAGTCTCCTTGACCCTCTCCTCAATTGTTTGAGGAGCCTTGTTTCTGTCAATGGCCGGGAAGGGCCAATTGTCCCCATCTGTGTCATTATACACCTTATCTACTTCATCTTCCGTAGTCTGGAAGCCTTCGGGGACAATGGCCACTCCGTATTGGATGATTTCCTCCAATGCTAAGCGCGAATGATCCTTTCTTCTGAGTTCCACCTCATGGAGAACGTCAATGTAAATATCCTCAATTTGAGGGACATGGATCGGATCGAGCTTCGCTTTTGGCAGGCAGCTTCTTGGGTCGAAGGTAGGCCTGGCTGGGAAGTCATGCTTCAAGTTGAGTAGCTCCAGCTCTGCGAACATTTCCTTCGCCTTATGGTGGGTGGAGCATGTGTATCGGCCCACTTTGAGGGGGAAAGGAGTTCCACCCTTCTTTCTTTTGAGGCACTTCTCATGGTATGTGACCAGCTGTCTTGACAGTTCTAGTAGAATCAGCTTAGGCCCAGCATACCTTGGTAGCCTGGTTGGCTCTCCCAAAAAGTTGGCAGCCCTTAGATAGGTGAACGTGGGAAATTGGGTGAACAGGGCCCCCCATTTCTCTGTGACTGCCACTATGTTCTTGGTCGTCCGGCTATGAGTCATGTTTGGCCTCAGTAGGCAGATGACATGATAGAAGAATGCATCGTTAACTTTTGCGAAATGTTGGATGCTATTCTCCAGCCTCAGCTCTGGATAGTAATCAAATATCTTGGCCTGAGGCCATACTCCACTTCGGTTCAGCCCCGGATAATCCCTTGCTGACGCTGCAGCATAGACTACATAGGAGTTCATATGGAACACTCCTGTTGTGGCGAACTGTTGTAGCTGCTCAGAGATGGTGCTGCTGATTATTTCACCCCAGCAAAAGCGCTGATCGGGCAAATTCTTATTCATTGTCTCCAGGTACCGCAGCATCCACTTATGGAAATAGTGGGCATCTGAAAGCCCGAAGACTCTGCTCAGGAAAGTGATAGTATCACTGAGTTCCTCTGAGAAATCACTTCGGTGGATAGTCTGAGGCCACCGGGTCACCACCTTCTTATTCTTTAGGTAGACCTCATTCATCAACTGCATGCACTGGTCTTCGTTGTCTTCCCAGGCCTTGATGCATTCTCGTTGGCTAACAGCCACGTAGTTCCGGTGATGAGGGATGCCAAGTATCAACTCAAAGTGACGGGCAGTGAGGTTTATGACTGCCTCGCCCTTACTGTTCTCGACACATCTTGTGTCCTTGTTGTAACATTGCGCAATCACCATCATGAATTCGTTGTTTACAGCGCTGACGGGGATTCCTCCGGCGAAGTGCAGGGCACTGCCTATTAACTTGTCCATCCATGGACTTCTTGTAACTTTTTGAGTCCTAACCCAGAACTCATCCATGTCAATGTGACCCAATTCAGAGTCTCTGACATCCATACTGCACTCAGCCTGTGATTCGGGCATCCTGACCCTCTGATATTTGTATTTCATCTCTTCTTCTGTCAGCTTAGCTTTTCCTCTTGGTTTGGTGGGCTTCTTGCTTGACGTAGACATGTGTTCTTTCGAACTCAGTTGCTGATCTGCACGAAGAAGAAGTGAGACCCAATCCAAAAAGGTTGAATTAGTCATTTGATCTTCCATTGGAAAGCTAGCAGAAGAAAGAGTTAGAGATTTTAAGGCTCAGGGCGCAGGAAAAATGCAACTGGCAGGCCAAATAGATAAGGCGCACAGAAAAGGAATGTTGCAGAGGTTATACTGGCGCCAAAGGCGCATGGCGCATGGATGAAGCAGGTTGCATTTTATAGCAGGGCGCACAGGAAATGCGTGTTACATTGGGGTTCGGTGCGCCTTTTGGCGCATGGGAAGATTGTGTAACATTAACAAATGGTGCGCCAAAGGCTTTGGCGCGGCGCATGAAGGTTTTACACAACATTATGTTACTGCAATGGAGGGTGCGCCCGCGCCTTTCTAACTTTATACTCGCGCGAATAAGGCTTGTGTTGCATGAAAGCTGGGTGCGCCCTTTGGCGCATGGAAACATTATGCAGCATGGATAAAGGGTGCGTCAAAGGCTTTTAAGGAGGCGCGGGATTTAGATTTGTAGCATGCAAAAAGGGCGCGCCATTGAGGGCGCATGAGTTCTAGGTGCAGCATGACAAGAGGGTGCGCCATTGGCGCGGGTTTTGGTCATGTAACATGGCGGGTAAGTGCGCCGAGGGGCGCAACTGTTTTTGTTGCAACAAAACGCGCCAGTGCGCCATGGAACTACACTAACTGCTCAAATCTCTCATTCTTTTCTTCCACTTCAAAAGTTACTTGGTCACATAAGGTTTTTTACAAAAAGGTTTTGCAGACCAAGCCCTTTCAAAACAGCTCCCCTTCCAGCAGATCTGGAAAGAGGGAGGGAGAGGAGGAGGAAAAGAAGAAAACGTGATGGAATAGCACAGGGGGGAAAAACTAGCTTAATCATATTCCATTTAAAACTGGCCAGCAAACCAAAACCCCGACCAAGAACACAGACCAAGCACACAATGAAAAAGAAAGGGAGAACCTCTTACCTCGAATATATATCAAAAATTGGAGAGCGGGTCCACAGGGCGATGACAACGACAGAGCAGAGCTGACAAATCCAGAGCAATCACGTGCCTTGACAAAAAGGAATGAAAATGACATTGGGCGCGCACTGATATTTATAGAAAAACTTGTCATCAATGCGCCAACCACTTTTGAAATGGCGCATGAAAACTGCTGTCGACAGGGGAAAGTGTGCGCCCTTTGGCGCACGGAAGTTTTTGACAACAGAAGAATGAGCGCGCCTTTGGCGCACCGTATGCATTGTCGACATGAAGTTATGTGCGCCCTTTGGCGCACCAAAACTTGGTGTAACACATAGATTATATGCGCCCTTTGGTGCACCGAAAGACGTGTTAACATGGAAAACCATGCGCCAAAGGCTTTTAAGGGGGCGCATCAAAACTATGTGTTACAAGGCAAATCCATGCGCCCAGCCAAAAAAGGCTCAAAAAGACTAAGTTCAAAAACTAGATTTCCCGGGAAGGGACTTTACGACGTTTCGAACGCGGGGGATCCCTAATAAGGGATCGAAACAAAATTTTCCGTATGGTTATCGGTAAAAGACAATATAAGTCTCCCTCTTAGCTATGCAATTGTGACAAACAGTGAGGTTAGAAGATCGGCGCGGTTGCAGAAAATTGATCTTAAATATTTAAGATTATAATCTAATCACATTTATAGCTGGACGTGTATCCCTTGATGAGAGGATTCCGTAGGACCTTGGCACACGTCAGCTGCAATCTGGTGTCTTCATGAAGGCAGGGCCTTCATGACGACACAATGTTGTAGCTAACATGTTACAACGCCCTCTTGAATCGAATCATCAAGTTTACATAAGTTGGGACCAAGTTACTTGGATGATGATAGGAATGTGACCGCGTATACGGGGTGACTCCGGAGGACTTGTTGTCAAAAATTTCCCCCCAAGGTAATTTTGATAACAGATTGATTCAGGGCCCAAAATCATGTTTCTGGGGTCCCCTCAGCCTCTTTCCAACCCTCTTGTCCAAGAAGAAAAGAGCTAGTTCTAAGAAATGGAAGAAGTGCTAAAAAACAAGCTTGGGCCAGAAAAAATTACGAAAAAATGGCTAAGTCCTAGTCTGCGCAGACAGTCCGGGACAGTCTAAGCACGAATCGGCCGAAAGTGCCGCCAGGCAGTCGGCTAGAGCAAAGGGACACTCCGGACCGAGAGTACGCAAGGGACGCGGAAAGCCGGTTCGGCCGAAGGAGAAGAAAATCGACTAACTGCTGAGCGGCACACGTTGGGACATTTAGGCCGTGAGGACGCAAACCACCCGATTTGTGCCGAAAAGGTTAACTTTCACACTAAGCATTTGGGACATATGGGTTGTGAGGACGTGAAGGATGGCACAAGGACGTAAAAAGGCGAAGCGGCTGAGAGCAAAGCGAAGCCCATTTCAGGCGGTTCGGAAGAACTTGTCCCAGACAGTCCGAAACAAGTTGGAGCAAAAGAACGTGAAGGACGTGAACTACGGCCGGTTCTGGCCGAAACAGGAGAACTTTCGCACTAAGCACTTGGGACAGAGGGACACAAAAGACGACAGATAGCCGAGAAAGTTGAGAGCCAATCAGATCGTGACACGTGTCACCAGACAGAAAGAGGGACAGGGAAGCCCGATTTCAGGCGGATCGGAGGTTTCTGTCCCAAACAGCACTGGGACATCCAGGACAGAGGGACGCGAAGGACGCGAAAGAGCCATGCAGACCTGACGGACCAACCAAATCATGACACGTGTCACAAGGAGAAAACTTCCAAAAGTTCAAAGGGTGAGGTTTGAGGGGTCAGCCCGAGCCAATCAGGAAGAGGACATGTGTCCTAATGGAGACAAGGGAAGCACGGAGCTCAGGGAGGATTTGGAAAGTTTGGCCAAGTTTCGGCCAAAAATTTAAAAGGTAAAAGAAGACCCCGCACCCCTGTCCTCCAATCAACACATGCCACGTGTCCTCAAGTGGCGGGGCATGCGGGGGAAAAGTGGAAAATGTTCCAAAATCACAAAAGGTCAAAATTCTCAAGGAAAACCCGCGGGTAAGGGAGAAGAGAGAGAATTACGGATCCAATCAGCGCTTGACACATGTCATCTAGGTAGCAGAAGTGTGGGAAATGAATTTCAAAACTCATTTTTGCACGTGTTTTGTGCCCTAAATCTTCAGATCGCCATAAATTCTGATCCAGAGCTCAGGTTTGCATGTTCTTTATATCAATGAAAAGCTGGTGAAATGCTCTATGTGATTCTGGGGTCAACCCTAAATTTTGGTTCAGTTTGGAGACAGGAAATTGAGAAATAGCTCTGACGCGTGATAATGCCCAAAACTGGCATTCAACAACCAGCTTTAATGCAGCAGACAGTCTGCCATTTTGCCAGGGTCCGTCGTTTCTGCCATAATGGGATGAGTTAAATGTATCCAAAAGTGGTTGTGGTAGATTCAAATTTCCTCTCTCTTTCCTCTCTCATTCTTAGTATATATTATAAGGAGGAGCTTCTTTAAAAAGGTCGAACATTTTTTGTTTTGCTCCTCCCTTCTTCTCTTTATCAGGAAAATTTGTGGAGTTCGAACCTCCCCATTTGGAACTGTAATGCGACTTTACCTCTTGGCATTTTGTAGTGTATTGTATCGACCCTTGGAGCAAGTAATGCATGTCTGTGGATGATTCTCAACCCTCTCTGTGTTTATTTGCTTCCTCCTGGTCTTTCACTACAAATTTTGTTATCTGTGCATGATCTTGCATCACATTTGAATGGTCTGTGTTTATTGGCAAGATAGATGTTCTTCATTCCTCAGTGCATCACCTCTGTTAGCTTAGGTTTATTTTCACACATCTTCTTACCCTGTCTCCTTGGCAAGTTAGATTAGGTTTTGAGTGAACCCTCTACATTTTCGTGTGCATCTGAACAGAGGAATAGGAACCAGCCTTCTCTGGAGACTCCTTTCTCATTTGTGCAAGTCCCACACTTGGAGAAAGGATTCAATGTTATACAATCACACTGGATTCTAACATGATCAACCTAGAAGCCTGACACTGCATCCAGGGGTGCTGTGATTTTGCATCAACAGTTTTGGCACGCCCAGTGGGACACTAGAGGTCTCATTTTTATTGCAGCAAAGTTGATGTGCATCTGCTGCAATTTTCTTGCTTGAAAAGAGCTATTATTTGCATATCTGGCGACTCCAAGGGGAAGAATCAATTGGATTCAACAATCATTCCTAAAAACTTATGAGAAGAATCATAAGGTCAAGAGTTGGAGAAGAAGAAGTGCTGTTTGAAAACCTGCAATTATCTCCAAGAAGAAGGCAAAGAGGAAGAAGGATTCAAAGGTCTCCATCTCCACCTAACAAAACTCTCTCAACTCCTCCACCTGGTAGGCCTTTCATTCAGTCAACAAGGGTTTTAAGACCAATCAGAATGGCTCAAAACAATCCCTACATCAACTTCACAGGTAGCAGCCCACTTGCCCTCAATGCACAACATCCAGTTCCTATTGCAGCCTTGAAGAACATTCCCTACTTCACTGGAGAAAATCAGACTACTCCAGGTGATCATGTTAAAGATATTGCTAACCTTTGTGTGATCCATGAAATCAATGAAATGCAAGTGGCTGTCAAGTTGCTGGCATCTTCATTCAAGGGTAAATCATTGCAATGGTTTAGAAGCCTTGGAGTTGGTTTTATCACAAATTGGAATCAGCTGTGTATAGCACTTCATGAGCAATTTGGAGAAAAGGGAGACAACTTGTCTCTTTTGGAGCAGCTGACAACCATCAAGAGAGCTCCCAATGAGCAGCTGACCGATTTCAACTTCAGATTTCAAAAGACTTGGGAGAGAATTCTAGTGACATTCAGGCCAACAACAGAAGGTGCTTTTCTCTACTATCTCAAATATCTAAATTCTGATATTTCTATGTTGATTCAGTCCATGGGAGGCATAACTATCCCTATGGCTTATAGCATTGCCATTAGGGCTGAAAATTGTCTGATCCAAGCTGGCAAACTTGCCCCTAGACCTCCCATGCCATTGTTTCCAAGTTTAGAGAGTCCAAACACTAGTCAAGCACCTAATTTGGCTCCTTCTCCCACTCCTAGAAATCAGAGTTCAAATGAAGCTTCCACTTCATCTCCAAGTGCCCCAAATGAGCTTCAAGAAGTCATGAAGCAATTGCAAAACCTAGGCAATGAGCTGGTTACTCTCAAGAGGCAGTAAGCCCAAGGTTTTAGACCTTCTTATCAACCTCAAGCTCAGCCTAATAGGCAGCCATACCAACCACAAAGGCCACCTAATCCTGCTGCAAATATGAATCAAACAAGGCCTCCTGCCAATAGACCATTTCAGCCCTATAATCCAAATGCCATATCTGCCTCTAAGGCATTGGTGCCAACACAAAACAACATTGCCCAGGAGTATGATTGGTGTTTTCCATGTAATGAGCCTCATAACCAATCCATGTGCTTCAATGGTGCTTTGAATCAAGCACTAATGGTGACAACTACTGGTGTGGAGGGTGAGAGCAGTCAAGAAAGCAGCCAACAACAAGAAACATTCCAACAGCAATCAGCCCCAAATGACACCACATTGGTAAATTGGCAAGCAGAGGATTTTTGTCGCATGAATCAGGCACCCTCTCAAAGTGTTGCAGCCAACACAAGGTCAAAAAGGAGGAATTTGGGTGAAGAACAGCCATTAGCCCCAACCAATCCACAACCTTCCATGGCTCCACAAATGGTTGGAAAGCAAAATCCAATTCCAAATGCACAAGGGCAGCCAAGGACAGCCCCTAGGCCAACTCAAATACCAGTTGTTGCTGCCCATGTGCAAGGAATGAATGTGCAAACCAAGGGACAGCAGAGAGATCCTTCATCACCATTCAGTATCATTGATCAGATGAAGAAGACGAACGTCAATATATCTATGTGGGAATCCCTATCCATCCCAGGCCAAAGAGATCTGCTGCAAGCTGCCATGAAGGACTGGCCAACTTCGAATCAGCAAGTTCAGATGCAAGACAAAGTGCTTACAAATGCTTCCCAGCCTGAGGGAAATCATGGAGGACAGCAAGGTAAAATGTTGAAACCCCCTCCTTTCTATGTTTCATTGATCATTGGAAATCAGCTAGTGCACAATTGCATGATAGACTCCGGGGCAAGTAGCTCAGTAATGCCTAAACAAATAGCTGATCAGCTAGGGCTCCAGTATGAAACAATATCCAAAGGGGTAGTGTAGCTAGATGGGACAGCAGTAGCAACAGTTGGAGTGATTAAAAACTTGAGTCTTACCTTGCATGCATGTCCAAATGTTGTTGTTTTGCAAGATGTATCGGTTATAGACCTTCCACCACTCTTTACCCTATGTTTGTCAAAAGATTTCACAGCCAAAATTGGAGGCTATCTTTCTGCTGATTGGTCACACATGTTGTTCAGAATGAGGTATGGAACCAAAACTACAATCAGGTCTGAACCTATTGCAAACTTCCACATTGAGCCTTACACTCCAAGTCAGATTAATGCCAATTTCTCAGCATTTGATCAAGAAGACCACCCAAGCTCTGATGAAGCTGACACTAAGGTTCGAAGCATCCCAGATCTAACTCTTGATGAATGGGCAAACAAGGTGCATGCTTTTGATCCTTATCAAGAAATAGAAGAATCTGAGTTGGGAGTCTATTGTATACATGAAGAAAATCAAGCTATTCTTAGCATCACCAAGCCAAACCACAAGGATGACAACGAGGTATGGCAGCTGTTTTTTGATGGATCAAGGAGTAAACAAGGTGCAGGAGGTGGAGCCATGCTTGTTTCACCTCAAGGAGTAAAGTATTATTCAGCTTTTAGATTTTAGTTCGCATGCTCCAATAACACTGCTGAATATGAAGCCTTGGTGCAAGGGATGCATTGGGCAATCAAGAGAGGAATAAAGAACTTGCAAGTCTTTGGGGACAGTGAATTGATTGTAAATCAGGTCAAGGGACAGCATGCTACCAAGAATGATCTACTCAAGTGCTACAAGAATAGGGTGTGGGACCTCATGGAAGATTTTGAGGGTTTTTGCATCAAAGCCATTCCTAGGAAAGAGAATCAAGCTACTGACAGGCTTGTAGCAGTAGGGGCAGCCTTTGACATTGTGGAAAGCATTCAACAAGACAAGGTACAGCCAAACATCCACGTGATTGTGAGGCCTTCAGTGCCGGATAACAATGTCAGTTGGCAAGTGTTTGAGAATGACCAGCAAATCATCCATTTCTTGCAAGAAGAAGCTGAGTTCTCAGCCAAGAATCAAGAAAAGATTGGAACAGCAGTATGGTGACCAACTGGTACAGCTAAGAACTAACAAGCTGCCCAAAGGACTTATCACTTTGGAGTCCATTTTTAACCCCAATGATCAGTTTAGAAAGGAGAAAGTAAACATTCAGGTCAAGAGAGAGGATTCAGTATCCATCTTGGTAGAAGAGAACAAACCATTGCAAATTGGAAGGATGACAACTGAACAAGAAAGGTATGAGTTCATACAGCTGTGTCAAGAGTTCCCTGACGTGTTTGCTTGGAGCTATGAAGACTTGAAAGGTTTCAATCCCAACTTAGCTCAGCATACCATTGAATTGGATCCAAATACTAAGTCTGTCAGCCAGAAACAAAGACCACTCAACCCACACATGGAGCCTCTCATGAGGAAATAGAGTTGGACAAGCTGATTGAGTCAAGGATCATATTCCCAATCAAGCATTCTAGTTGGGTTGCCAACTTGGTTCCAGTCAGAAAGAAGAGTGGGGAGATCAGATTGTGTGTTGACTTCAGAGACTTGAATAGAGCCTCTCTCAAGGACCATTACCCACTCCCTTCCATGGAGAAAATCTTGCAAGTTGTGGCTGGTTCAGAAAGGTTTTCACTACTTGATGGCTACTTAGGCTACAATCAGATTATGGTGAAGGAAGAAGACCAGTTCAAGACAGCTATCACCACCAAATGGGGCACATATGCCTACAAGAAGATGCCATTTGGACTTTCAAATGCCAGAGCAACTTTCCAAAGGGCAATGGATATGGCATTCAAGGGGTTGATCAACAAAATAGTTCTGATATATCTTGATGACATCACTGTATTCTCCAAAAATGCAGTGGATCACCTCTTCCATCTGAAGCAGGTATTTCAGAGGTGTAGAAGATTTGGGGTATCATTAAATCCCAAAAAATGCATATTCCTGGCTCATGAAGGAAAACTTCTAGGCCATATTGTTTCAAAAGAGGGATTGACGATTGACCCAGAAAGAGTTGAAGCAATTCGAGCATTGCCATTGCCAAGTCACAAGAATGCTCTTCAAAGCTTCTTGGGAAGGATCAATTTTGTCCCAGGTTTGTTCCAAACTTTGCAGCTCTCATAAAGCCAATAACGTTGATGTTAAAAAAAAATCATGGCATTTAAGTGGACATCTGAAGGCAAAGAAATTTTTGAGGCAATCAAAGAGGCTATATCTCAAGCCCCCACTCTCGTCAATCCAAACTTCTCCAAGGGTTTCATGCTATACGCCTTTGGTGGTGGAGATACAATTTCTGCAATCCTGGCACAGCAAAACAAGGAAGGATTAGAACAACCAGTTAATTTCTTCAGTCAAGGCTTGGAGGAATATGAAACTAGGTACTCTTTCATTGAAAAGCACGTCCTTGCTATCATCAGGAGCTTGAAGAAGTTCAGACATTTGGTCTCAAACAATAAGGTTCTCATGTTGGTGTCTCATGCTGGTGTCAAGGACTTTCTCCTAAACAAGGATTTAAACGAGAAAAGGGCAGGTTGGATCACTCGGGTGATGGAATATGATATTGAAATCAGAGTAACCAAACTGGTTCGTGGCAAAGGTTTGTGTGAGACAGACTCGCTTCCAAACAACCAGATGGCTCAGAAGGTGAAGAAGACGTTGTCCTGCTACTACATGATGGTCAAGAATAGGAAAATGATGATGTGCCCACTCCCTGTTGGACTCAGTATATGACACATTTCCTACAGACGGGCCTGTGCCCTCCAGAAATGAGCAAGGCGAAGAGGAGATACTTTAGATTACAAGTTATCCCGTATGTACTCATTAATGGTATCTTGTTCAAGAAAGACATCCATGGTGTTCTATTAAGATGCATTGGAACAGGTCAAGTTGAGAGGATCTTATACGAGTTCCATGACGGGGAGGCAGGAGGCCACTTTGCCCCATGAGTAACAACTCTCAAAATCATGAAAGCTGGTTACTATTGGCCTATTGTATTCAATGATTGCTACTCATGGGTTAAGAAATGCAAGAAATGTGCATTCTTCACAGGAAAAGGAAGGTTAGCAGCTCTGCCCCTTTGTCTAAATTTCATTGGATCATCCATTCATGCAATGGGGACTAGACTTCATTGGAGTCATCAATCCCAATTCAAGTCAAGGTCACAAGTGGATACTCACAGCAACGGACTATTTCACCAAGTGGACCGAAGCAGTGGCACTCAAAGAGGCAAGTGAGTCTAACATACTAGACTTTTATGAAGAAATAGTGACCAGGTTCGGTGTGCCAGCCACTATCATATCAGATAATGCATTAGCATTCATAGGTTCAAAGATTACAGAATGGGCTGTCAAGAATGGAATCTATTTGAGCACCTCTTCAAATTATTACCCACAGGGTAATGGACAGGCAGAGTCCACGAACAAAAAGTTGCTAAGGATCATCAGAAGAACTCTGGATGAAAACCAAAGGACATGGCATACCAAGCTAAAATCAGCATTATGGGCTGATAGGATAACTCCCAAGAGATCCACAGGTAACTCTCCATTCAGGCTTGTCTATGGAAGAGAGGCAATCTTGCCCATGTCACTTGAGTTGCCAGCATTGGAGCTCATGAAGCAGTTGGAGTTGTCTGAGTTCAAACCAATGGAGACCAGGTACGCAGAGTTGATGGAATTGGAAGAAATAAGAGAACATGCAGCCCTGATGATTGAAAAGGATCAGGCCTTAGTAAAAAGATGGTTTGACAAGAAGGCAGGAGCGAGGACCTTCCAGGAAGGGGACCTAGTTCTGAAATGGGATGCAGATCGGGTGAAACCTAGAAGGCATTCCAAGTTTGACGTCATTTGGAGGGGCCCCTACATGTTCACGAGATGTGAGAGTGGTAATGCCTTCTAATTATCTGCATTGGATGGAGAAGAACTCCCGATTCCAGTTAACGGAATTTATCTTAAACATTGCTACTAAAAGGAAAAGGTTTACCCTTGTAAATATTAGCCTAGATTTCAATCCCTCTAAGTGCGTGTGCACATTGTCTTGTTGTAGTTAGGTTTCTTTTTCCCTAAGTGCTTTGGCACAGGTTTTGTCACTCTCAGGTTGAATTTCTACAGTTCAGAGTGCTCTCAAAGATGAGTTGCGGTATCAGGGTCAGGATCAGAGATCAAATTGGCTTCAGGATTATTACTCCATGCCCAATGGATTGTTAAAAGGCCACTGATCTTCTACCTAGCAGGCAGGTGGCCCCGCTGAGTCACCAAACTGTTGTCAAAAATTCCCCCCCCCAGGTAATTTTGATAACAGATTGATTCAGGGCCCAAAATCATGTTTCTAGGGTCCCCTCAGCCTCTTTCTAACCCTCATGTCCAAGAAGAAAAGAGCAAGTTCTAAGAAATGGAAGAAATGCAAAAAACAAGCTTGGGGCAGAAAAATCATGAAAATTGGCTAAGTCCTGGTCCAGGCGGCCCATGAGGGACAGTTGGGAACGTCAAAAGGGCTACGAATCGGCTGAAAAGCCTCCAGACCGTGAGTCCGCGGGACGCAGCGGTTCGGCCGAATGAGGAAAATTGACTAATGCTGAGGGCACAGTTGGGACATTTAGGCGCTGAGGACGCGAAAAGCCCGGTTCGGTCCGAAAAGGAGAACTTTCGCACTAAGCATTTGGGACATCTGGGACGTGAGGATGCGAAGGACACGAAAAGGTGAAGCGGCCGAGAGCAAAGGAAGCCCATTTCAAGCAGTTCGGAAGAATTTGTCCCAGACAGTCCGGGACATAGTTGGACAAAAGAACGCGAAGGACGCGAACCGCCTGGATCGGCCGAAACGGAGAACTTCAGTTCTAAGCACTTGGGACAGAGGGACGCGGAAGACGCGGATAGCCGAGAAAGCCGAGAGCCAATCAGATCGTGCCACGTGTCATCGGCCAAAAGAGGGACAGAGAAGCCTGAATCGGGCGGATCGGAAGTTTTTGTCCCAGACAGCACTGGGACATCCGGGACAGAGGGACGCGAGGGACGCGAAAATCCGGCAGGCCCGAGGACGAATCAGGTAATGCCACGTGTCACAAGGAGAAAATGTCCAAAGTTCAAAGGGCGAGGTTTGAAGAGTCTGGCCCGAGCCAATAGGAATTGGACACGTGTCCAAGGGAACAAGGGAAGCACGGAGCTCGGGGAGGAGTTAGAAAATTTGGCCAAGTTTCGGCCAAAAGTCTAAAAGTAAAAGAAGACCCCGTACCCCTGTCCTCCAATCAATGCATGCCACGTGTCCCAAGTGGCGGGGCGCATGGGGGGAAAAGTGGAAAATGTTCCCAAAAGTCATAAAAGGTCAAAGTTTTCAAGGAAAACCCGCGAGTAAGGTGGAGGAGAGAGAATTACTCATCCAATCAGTGCTTGACACGTGTCATCCAGGTGGCAGAGCGTGGGAAAAATTTCAAAACTCATTTTCGGCCTGTTTTCTGCCCTAAATCTTTAGATCACCATATCTTTCGATCCAGAGCTTGGATTTGCACGTGCTTTATATCAACGAAAAGCTGGTTAAATGCTCTACATGATTCCAGGGTTGATCTTGCATTTTGGTTTAGTTTGGAGAGAGGAAATTGAGAAACAGATCTGACGCGTGATAATGCCCAGAACTGGTGTTCAACAACCAGCTTTAATGCAGCAGACAGTCCGCCATTTTTCTAGGGTCCGCCATTTCTGCCATAATGGGATGAGTTAAATGTATCCAGAAGTGGTTGTGGTAGATTCGACTTTCCTCTCTCTTTCCTCTCTCATTCTTAGTATATATTGTAAGGAGGAGCTTCTTTAAAAAGGTTGAACATTTTCTGTTTTGCTCCTCCCTTCTTCTCCTATCAGGCGAGTTTGTGGAGTTTGAACCTCCCATTTGAAACTGTAATGTGACTCTGCCTCTTGGCATTTTGTAGTGTATTGTATCAATTTTTGGAGCAAGTAATACATGTCTGTGGATGATTCTCAACCCTCTCTATGTTCATTTTGCTTCCTCCTGGTCTTTCACTACAAATTTTGTTATCTGTGCATGATCTTGCATCACATTTGAATGGTCTGTGTTTATTGGCAAGATAGATGTTCTTCATTCCTCGGTGCATCACCTCTTTTAGCTTAGGTTTATTTTCACACATCTTCTTACCCTGTCTCCTTGGCAAGTTAGATTAGGTTTTGAGTGAACCCTCTGCATTTTTCGTGTGCATCTGAACAGAGGAATAGGAACCAGCCTTCTCTGGAGACTCCTTTCTCATTTTTGCAAGTCACACGCTTGTAGAAAGGATTCAATGTTATGCAATCACACTGGATTCTAACATGATCGTCCTAGAAGCCTGACACTGCATCCAGGGGTGCTGTGATTTTGCATCAACATGACTAAAGGTAACTAGACACACGCAGTCGTCTAGGGTCGACATAGTATGTCTACGTACCTTTAGTCACCGCAAGTGTCTTCCTATACTCTTTCATATTGCTAGTTTGGGTTAGAGTTTAACCTTGGACGATAGGACTGATAGAGGTCAGTAAAGACCATTCTAGATAACAGGTGAAGTGAGGTAAAGGACATATTCCATTGATGTGTATAACGTCTAGGAATATAATCATGCAAATCATGGGAAAATCTTTGGCCAAAGTATTGCAAGTTGTTGGTTGCATTGTCCTAATCACTTAGTTTAAGAAGCAGGATATCAAAGGAATATCCGTAACAGATATTCAGATAGGCCTCTTAAATGGAACACTTCGATAACCGAAAATGGTAAAGAGAACCAAGTATACTTAGTATACAATGCATGGATTAACATGAAGGATTGGTAAGTCGCCGAGTCATGAAATGAGAGATCGCTGAAACTCTGAGAAATAAAATGGAATATCGATAGTTCTTCGAGTCATTTACAGCAGCATATGGTATCTGTTATATGATTGAATGGCATTGAATGTGTGTTCCATATTGTAAATATGCAAATAGAGAACATTGGTTTTAAAAGTAATTGTATGATCTGAATTACATTAGTTGGATAGAGAACAATTATTAAAACTTAGTTGTGTGTTTTGAATTACATAATTCAGAACAGAGAACGTTATATATAAAGTTTAAAAAAAAATCCCTTGTTCTAGTGTCTTTAAAATGGGGATGTTACAGACTTTCCTTAGTGCCAGCATACTATTTTGCTTTTGGATTTTGACCTTGCCTGATCCTTTGATTTTCCACAGCTTCCTCTATTTTTCTATCTCCCTCTAGTTTCCACTGTCAAAGCATTCCCTGAAGTTGGAAATTCACCAAAGCTTTTTCTTCGCATTTCCCCGCTTAGAATCACTGTTAGTGCATAATCACAGCACCCCTAGATGTTGATCAGATTTCTAGTTTGATCATACTAGCATCCAGTGTGATTGCACAACATTGAATCCTCTCTCCAAGTGTGGAACTTGTAAATATGAGAAAGGAATCTCCAGAGAAGGCTGGTTCCTGCTCCTAAACTACCTACCACAAGCTATTCTAGTGCAAGAAAGCTAATCTAATCCTAATCTAACCATGCCAAGGAGATAGAGAGAGAGAGAGAAAAGGGAAAAACAAAGCCTACACTAAAACGGTGATACACCAGAGAAGGAAAATGTTGAACATCTATCAAAACTGCCATGGGACAAAGAGAGGTGAGCAATGGGAAGGATGGACAGATGCATCACAGGCCCAAGGATAGATTTCACACAGAAAATGTCCCAAAACTCCATGAACATAGCTCCAAACCTGTAATGAGTATTAAAACATGCACAAATACCTGCAATGAAGAGGGGCAAGAAGAAAACAAGCGAAAAACGAGCAAGGATGGACAGATGCATCACGAAACACGTTTTTTGTTGCTCCAGAAGTTTGCATAGAACATCATTTTAATGGTGAAAGGAAAAAATGCCATTACAGAACAGGGGAGGAGGTTTGAACTCCATTTTCAACCCTGGAGAAGAAAAGAAGGGAGGGCAGAGCTGAAAAGATGAACAACCCTTTGAAAAATGAGCCAAATATGGCTTTATACAATGCATGGGTCGAGCCCCGAGAGAGAGAAAATGTAAAAAAACGTGGGAGCCATTCCTCATTAAATGCAAATGCATTAAAATAGCATGGGCATCCTTACAGACCCATGCCCTGACATTTTTGGCCGTGATGGAGAAGAATACAACCCATTTCGCATTAAAACTGGTTGTTGAAATGTCAGTTCTGGCCATTACCACGCGCCAGAGACATTTCTTGATTTTATCTCTCCAAAATGAACCAAAATGCAAGATTGGCCCTGGAATCATGTAGAGAATTTCACCAAATTTCCATTGATATAAAGAACGTGAAAATCTGAGCTCTGGATTGAAAGATATGGCGATTTGAAGATTAGGGCAAAAACAGGCCAAAATGGATTGGCGGGAAAATATCTGAATTTTTCCCGCGCTCTGCCACTTGGATGACACGTGTCGGGCTCTGATTCATCCGCGGGTTCATCCTATGAAAATTCCTTTCGGGCCCTTAAACTTGGACACGTGGCACTATTTTATTGGTTCGGGCCTAAGGGGCGCATTTTACCTTGCGCCAAACACTTAGCAACTTTTCAACCTTCCCTCTTCTGACATGTGGCACGCTCTGATTCATCCGCGGGCCTCCTTGTCTCTGTTGCGACCCTCTCACCTTTTCGCGTCCCATGCGTCCCTCGCGTACCTTTGGCCTGGCTATCCCAAACTGCCTGGGACAAATATCTCCTAACCGCCCGATTTGGGCTTCCTTGCTCTTGTTTGAGGTGAAGACATGTGGCGAGATTTGATTCGTTGGTGGCTCTTTTGGCTTTCCGCGTCCCACACGTACTTTTGTCCCAACTGTCCCGGACGAAAGTCTCCTGTTTCGGCCGAATCGGCCGGTTCGCGTCCTCCGCGTACTTTTGGCCCAGATGTCCCAAACTACCTGGGACAAATATCTCCGAACCGCCCGAAATGGACTGACTTGCACCAAACCGGCCGATTCGCGTCCCACACGTACTTTTGGCCCAGATGTTCCAAACCGCGTGAAACAAGACTTAGGCAATTTTCTTCATTTTTTCGGCCAGTTCGGCTTTTCACGCCCTTCGCGTACCTTTGTCCCAACTGTCCCGCGGACTGCCTGGACTAGGACTTAGCCAATTTTCTTCATTTTTTCGGCCCCAAGCTTGGTTTTTTGCAATTTTTTCACCTTTTCTAACTCGTTGGGTTTTCTTCTTGGATGGGAGAGTTAGAAAGAAGCCGAGGGGGGCCCAAAAAAACATGATTTTGGGCTTTGAATCAATCTACTTGCTCGGGACTGAATAATCTGATGCATGTTATCAAAATTACCCTGGGGGGTGAATTTTGGATAACAATCACCCCTACAACATCCTCAAACTTCAACTTTGAGTTAACTGGAACCGAATTACTTACCGACATTACCAAGCTATTCCAACTCTCAGGTAAAGAGCACGGAACTAATAAAGCCCTAACTTCTTCATCAAATTCTATTGTAACCGAAGCTAGCATATTTACAACCATATTAAAATCATTTAAATGATCTGCTACTGAACCATTTCAGAAATCTTCATATTAAACAACTTTTTCATTAAAAATATCTTATTAGAGGCAGAGGGTTTTTCATACAACTTCCCTAATGCATCCATCGGTTCTTTTGTAGTCTTTTCCTTTGAAACATTAAATAATACCGAAGATGCAAGACATAGCCAGATTGTCCCAAGTGTCTTCCTATCCAGCAAATCCCATTCTGCATCTGTCATGCTCAAGGGTTTGTTCACCTTCTCAGACAATAGAGTATAAAGATCCTTCTGATAAAAGTAATCTTCCATCTGCATCTTCAAAGACTGAAATTCTGCCCATTGAATTTATCAACCCTAGATCTTCCATCATCTGTCATAGCTCCCACTCAAGATAAAACTTTTCCTGCGATTCAACACTTGAGCAAACCAAACCAGACTCTGATACCAATTATTAGGAAATAAGGGATAAAATATGTGAAATAATCCCTCACAGAATCGCAACAGTAGAAACTAATATGCAGAAAATTATTACAGATCTCAAATAAAAAAGTAAAATAAAATAACACAACACAAAGAGACAGTATTTAACGTGGTTCACCCAATTTGGGCTACGTCCACAAAGAATCATTTGCTCAGATTTTATTACAAGCCGTCACTCTCTCAATACAATACCCAGATCTGTTTGGAGCTATGCTCAACAAACTCTACAGAATTCACACTCGAATTCAAAGCACATCTGCAATGTTTTTCATACTTCTATCATATGTATAAAACCATATAAATAGACAACTGCTTAAGCAGTTTTACAAAACCATGGGTATCAAAACCATAGGCAAAAGTCATCCCATAAACCTATGGGTCAAAATCCTGCCCATATGATAAAATCACGTTTCCCGATATATCGAGCACATTTTAAGGCCCAAAAAAATTCGAGGGTTGTGCCCCCGAACCCCAGCGAGGATACATGAAAAGTGTACAGTACTATTAGTGTATAGTCTTCAACACTTTCACACATGAAAACAAACTCCACAACCTAACACCACAGTAAATATTGTCTTTTTGTGTTGTGTTATTTTTTTCTGTACTTTTATTTCAGATATGTAATATTTTCTGCATATTAATTTTTACTCTTGCTTTTCTGTGAGGGATTATTCCACATATTTTATCTCTTATTTTCTAACAATTGTTATCAGAGCTTGGTTTGGTTTACTGAAGTGTTGAATTGTAGGGAAAGCTTTATCTTGAGTGGGAGCTATGGCAGATGATGGAATATCTAGGGTTGATAAATTCAACGAGCAGAATTTTAGTCTATGGAAGATGTAGATGGAAGATTACATTTATCAGAAGGATATTTATATTCCGTTGTCTGAGAAGGTGAACAAACCCTCGAGCATGATGGATGCGGAATGGAATTTGCTAGATAGGAGGGCACTTGGGACAATCCGGCTGTGTCTTGCATCTTCGATATTATTTAATACTTCAAAGGAAAAGACTACAAAAGCACTGATGGATGCATTAGGGAAGTATGAAAAACCCTCTGCCTCTAATAAGATATTTTTTGAAAAAGTTGTTTAATATGAAGATGTTTGAGAATGGTTCAGTAGCTGATCATTTAAATGATTTCAATACTGTTGTAAATATGCTAGCTTCAATTACAATAGAATTTGATGAAGAAGTTAGGACTTTATTAGTTCTGTGCTCTTTACCTGAGAGTTGGAATAGCCTGGTAATGGCAGTAAGCAACTCGGTTCCAGCTAACTCAAAGTTGAAGTTTGATGATGTTGTAGGGGTGATTCTAAGCAAGGAAATGCGAAGAAAAAGCTTTGGGGAATCTTCTACTTTAGAGAATGTTTTAACAGTAGAAACCAGAGGGAGACAGAAGAATAGAGGAAGCCGTGGAAAATCAAATGATCGAGCAAGGTCAAAATCCAAAAGCAAAATAGTATGTTGGCATTGTAGAAAGTTTGGGCATGCAAAGAAGGACTGTTGGGAGCTTCGAGACAAGAAGAAACAATAGGAAGAAAACAAGGAGGAAAATGTGGCAACAGGTAATGTATGTCATGATGCTTTGATTCTTTCTTTGCACAATATTACTGAATCTTGGGTTTTAAATTCGGGGGCTTCTTTCCATACTTCTCCACATAGGCATTATTTTGTTGATTATGTTCAAGGAGATTTTGGACATGTTTTTCTTGGTAATGATGAGCCTTGCAGCATAGTTGGAAAAGGTTATGTTCAGGTTAAGATGTAGAATGGGAATACTTGGCTATTGAAGGATATCATACATGTGTCTACATTAAGACGAAATTTGATATCGACAGGGTAGTTGGGAAGTGATGGTTGTACTGTGATATTTACAGTTGACTCTTGGAAGGTTACCAAGGGTGCTCTTGTGGTGGCAAGAGGTAAGAAGGTTGAAACCTTGTATTTAACCACTTATAACACTAATGTTTGTAATCGTGTGGCTTCAGAAGTAGATACAACATTTTGACATTATAGGCTCTGTCATATGAGCCATAAGGGCATGGAGATCATAAAGAAGGATTTGCCCAGATATACAGAAACAAGTTTGGAGTTCTATGAGGACTGCATATATGGGAAACAGAAGCGGGTAAGGTTTCTCAAGGTTGGACCTATAAAAAAAAAGTAAGTTAGAGTTGGTGCATTCTAATGTATGGGGGTCAACTCAGGTATCATCTCTTGGAGGTTCAAGTTATTATGTTACTTTTATTGATGATACAACAAGAAAAGTTTGGGTTTATTGTATTAGAAAAAAATCTAATGTATTCGACACTTTTGTTAAATGGAAAGCCTTGGTAGAGAATGAAACAGGTCTTAAGCTAAAATGTCTCAGGTCAGATATGGAGGGGAGTATTGCAGCAATGAATTTGATGATTATTGTTCTAAGAATGGAATCCACAAGTAAAGACGGTTCCAGGGACTCCACAACAGAATGGGGTGTTAGAAAGGATGAACAGAACAATAATGGAACATGCCAAGAGCATGAGGTTACATGCATGACTACCTCTTTCTTTTTGGGCAGAAGCGGTGAGCACAGTTGTGTTCTTGATAAACAGAGGACCCTCAAGTGTCTTGAATGGAGGCATACCTGAGGAGGCTTGGTATGGTAAGAAAGTTGATTATTTATTTCTTAGAGTATTTAGATGTGAGGTGTTTGTCCATATAGACAATGATGATAGAACCAAGCTAGAGGCTAAATCAGAAAAATATACTTTCGTTGGTTATGGTGGTGATGACTTTGGATATAAATGTTAGAGTATTAAGGACAAAAAAATCATTCGTTTTAGGGATGTGGTCTTTAATAAGAAAGTCATGTATAAGCAGCAGTTGAGGATCTTCCGGATGGGAAAGTGACACATGAATCAGTTCAGGAACCTCCTCAACAGGAACCCCAAACTCCTATATTGAGGTCTTCTACGGTAAGAAGAGAACCTGAACTTTTTTTCCTTCTCTTTATTACTTATTACTCACTGATAGTGGAGAGCCAGAGAGCTTTGATGAAGCAATGCAAGTAGATGCCAAGAAGAAGTGGGAGCAAGCCATGGATGAGGAGCATCAAATTCTCATGGAGAACCAGACATGGGATTTTGTGAAGCTACCTGAAGGTAAAAGAGCATTATAGAACAAGTGGGTGTTCAGAGTCAAAGAGGAAGGAGGCAAGAAAATATACAAGACCCAGTTTGTGGTTAAGGGGTTTGCACAGAAAAAAGGTATAGATTTTGATGAGATTTTTTCTCCTGTAATAAAAATAACTTCTATTAAGACTGTTCTTGGAATAGTTATAGCAGAAGACTTGCACTTAGAGCAGTTTGATGTAAAGACTACATTTCTCCATGGTGATTTGGAGGAGGAACTATATATGCAACAACCAAAGGGGTAAGATGTCAAAGGTAAAGAGGAGATGGTGCGCAAACTGAAGAAGAGTTTATATGACTTGAAACAAACTTCACGTCAATGGTATAAGAAATTTGATAGCTTCATGATGGAGAAAGGTTATATTAGATGTCATTCTAACCATTGTGTGTATACAAAGAAATTTGAGGATGGAAGTTATATTATCCTTTGTCTGTATGTGGATGACATGTTGGTTGTAGGTAAAAACATACAGGAAATAAAAGTACTCAAAAAGCAACTAAGTGAATCCTTTGCTATGAAGGATTTGGGGGTAGCCAAACAAATCCTTGGTATGCGGATATCTCGGGATAAGAAGGAACAGAAGCTGACTTTATCTCAAGAAGAGTACATTAAGAAGTTCTTGGAGAGGTTTAATATGTAGGACGCTAAACCAGTTGGGACTCCTTTGGTAGGTCATTTCAAGTTATCAAAAGAGCAATATCCCAAGACAAAGCAGGAGAGAAACCAGATTTCCAAGGTACCTTACTCATCAGCGGTTGGCAGTTTGATGTATGCCATGTTGTGCACCAAGCCTGATATTGCCCATGCAGTGGGAGCGGTGAGTAGATTTATGAGTGATCCAGGTAGAGATCACTGGAAGGTAGTAAAGTGGATCCTTCGGTATATGAAAGGAACCATGGGGATAGTTTTGTGCTACAGTGGATCAGACACCACTTTGTGTGGTTATGTAGATTCAGATATGGTTGGAGATGTAGACGGCAGGAGGAGCACAACATATTATGTTTACACTGTAGGTGGGACAAAAGTGAGCTAGATTTCACGACTACAGAAGGTGGTGGCTTTGTCAACCACAAAGGTTGAGTATATTGCTGCCACAGAGGCAAGCAAAGAAATGATTTTGTTACAACAATTGCTTGAGGAGTTAGGGCATAAGCAGGAGGAAGGAAAGTTGCATAGTGATAGTCAGAGTGTTATACACCTAGCTAAGAACTTTGCTTTCCACTCTAGTATGAAGCATATACAGTTAAGGTACCATTTCATCAGGACAACTTTGGAGGAAGAAAAGTTGAAGCTGGAGAAGATTCATACCAGTCAGAATCTTACAGACATGATGACCAAGGTGGTCACAAGGGAAAAACTGAAGTTGTGTTCAGTGTTGGTTGGTCTTCATGAAAATTAGTGAAGGGTTGAGAAGCTTGCTCAGAGGAAAACTAGTCTCCAAGTGGGAGATTGTTAGGTTGTGGACCCTGTTTTCATGTGAGAAAGTGTTGAAGACTATACACTAAGAGTACTATACACTTTTCACAGTTGTCTCATCAGGGTTCGAGGTTGGGCCGAGCCCTGAGCAGGGGTCCAAAGGCGGCAGCCCCTGGTAGTAGATGTTCGAGGGCACAGCCCCCGAAAAAAAAATGGTCTTAAAACATGTCCGATATACCAGGAAATGTGTTTTTCTCATATGGGCGGGATTTTTGACCCATAGGTTTATGGGACGGTTTTGACCCATGGTTTTAATACCCACGATTTTGTAAAATTGCTTAAGCAGTTGTCTACTTATATGGTTTTATGCATATGATAGGAATAATGTAACATTGCAGATGTGTTTTGAATTCGGGTGTGAATTTTGTAGAGTTTGTTGAGCATAGCTCCAAACAGATTTAGGTATTATATTGAGAGAGCGGTGGCTTGTAATAAAATCTGAGCAAGTGATTATTGGTGGATGTAGCTCAAATTTGGTGAACCACGTTAAATATTGTCTCTTTGTGTTGTGTGATTTTATTCTACACTTTTATTTCAGATATGTAATATTTTCTGCATATTAGTTTCTACTCTTGCGATTCTGTGAGGGATTATTCCGCATATTTTATCCCTTATTTCCTAACACTTTAGGACATTTGTAAAATTTCAGGACAAACGTGGTATTGTTTCCAATTTAGTCTTTAAGAGGGGTTGTTAAAATGTAGAGCATTATATAACATATAATGCAAGTATTTAGTTGGTACCTGTTCAACCTATTTGTAACCACCTCTTCTTATATAATAAACATTGTTACACTTGTTTGAGTGTGCATTCAACCTTCTATAAATTCTTTATTCTCTTTGCATGTGCTAACAACAACAATGTTGTAGAATCTCACTTGAGTTACTCTAAACTTTTGAACTCAACAGTTAAACCCTAGAAGCAAACCCAAGCTGCTCCATATTGTATACAAACAAAACTACTTGGGTTCTAAACTATTGTTATACCTCTAAGTAATTTCTCACAATCAATCTCTAAAAGCTCGTTTATAATACCCCTCACATTTCATGATAAAATTTTAAATTTCATTAATTATATTCAAAATTCTACCTTGGAGTTTTTCCTCGTGCATTCCCTATTCATTTGATTGAGAAAAGTATATAATGTGCTTTATTTATTGCTTGATATTGTGTTTAAAAAATTAATGATAATATATTCTTTAAAAATTATTGCTTGCTTGAACCCACCTATGACCCAGCTTGGAAGGAGGATGTGACCCTATGGACTTATCTGCAAATGGGTGGGGTCTCAAACCTCATTGAAAAAATGCAGGGTCACAATCAAGACATTTCTCTTCAATTCGCGACTGGGTGGAAGCAAAGAACGGTTGAATATGGGGAGATAAGCATTAAAATCATTGAAGAGCTTATTGCCGAGGTCACGGGGCTGAGTCTTGAAGGTGCTAAATTCTTTAACAAGAGGGATGACAAGAAAATTGAAGCCAAGAAATTCCTAGCAGATGGCGAAAATCTTAAGTTTGTTACGGCAAGCATAAATGTGACCTCCATTCCAGAGCCATTCAATGAAATTGCAAAGATGATTGTCAAGTATGTCACTTTAGAAGGCAAATATGTGACGGTTCCTCTCAAACATTTGGTTTTCCTAAATCATTTTAGAAGGAATTTGCATGTTAGTTTTCCACATTATCTTTTAAATTTACTAGAACGCTCTGTTTTGGAGTTTCAAAACCACACTCGAGCCACCCCCTTCACCAAGGCCCCATTCTATTGTTTCACTGCCACTGCCTTTCTCAATATCGTTCAATTCCAGTTGCCCCTACCCCTGCTTACCCTGACTCCACTGCCCCCACCACTGCTACTGGTCGAAGGAAGCTCATAACCAAAAATTCACTTTACCCCCTCAATCATCCCTTCCCCTCCCAAAGAATCCTTCGTAGCAACAAAGAAATTTAGTCTGCTAAAAATCTACTCCATATCAGCAATCCAACTGGTGCTTCTATTACGAAAGGGGAGGTTGTCCTTCTCAATAGGATTGTCAATCTGGAAAAGGCGGTTGGGGCTTTGAAAGAAGAACTCAAGCAAATTTGCAAGAGAGAAGGCAAAAGAAAGACGCACAATGACCCCAAGCAAGATAATGATCAAATTATTGAAATTTTCAAGAAGCTTAACTCACTGGATAACATGTTGGGAAATGCAAAAGGAAGGCATGACTATACCATGTCTGTGCTTAAGGCTATTTACAATTTTTTGGAGCAGCATGTCAAAGGTGTATGTGTACTTAGTGACATTCCTGCTGCCATTTGGGAGCCGGAACCAGTAAAGAACTTAACTCTCTCACTATTGGATAAGAAGGATCCCACCCATGTCACTGCCTTGGCACTCTTCACCTCTCTACAGAAGATAAGGACAAAGATCGACAAAGCAGACAGGTGAGGAGAACGATTCTTACTATAGGTTTTTTGTTTTGATGTTCACAGAAGGTGGTTTTCATGTTGCTTAGTGGCAGTTTTGTTGTTGTTTTGATCTTTTGTTATAGTTCCTCGGTTAACTATAGTTAGACATACATGTTTTTTCTGGATGTTGATCCAAACTTGATGTTTTTCTGATTTATCTGGTTGTGGCACCTTTTTTGTAAAAGGGTATAGTCCCTTCAAAACTATGGACTTTTTTTTCTACTTTATCTGGCTTTTGAGCATATTTTGTAACAGGTGTCCCTTCAAAACTATTTAACCCCAAATAAAAAAAAATATTTGAGATTTACATAGTCTCCTTGTGCTTTTAACCAAAAATCAAATTTGCATCTAGTTGACATTCTCGAGGTGATACAAATAGTATCTACAAGATAGATTTAACCAACTCCACTTTGGACCTGTCCCATTAACAAACTGTAGTCTCTTCCATTTTCTATCCGCTTCAAAATCCTGGCTCTTAAGACTCTCTTTTGTTGGTGTTCTCCTTACATTAGCAGCGATCTGTTAAAAATTCCCCACTATCAAATCCGGCTATGTTAAGCACAAAAACCCAGTCACGAGTGAAAGGGGACGGATGAGGATTGTCCCAACTATCGAATCTGGCTATGTTAAGCACAAAAAACCCAGTCACGAGGTAAAGGGGACGAGGACTGGTCTTAGAGATACGATCTAGGATACGGGGACCTGGAGATGCAAAAAAGAAATAGAATAACAACATTTATATACTAGGACTTTGCACTCAGCAAGTGTTGAACCCTGGTGGGCTCTTTGTGAGCCAAACAACTTCACCAATGGGCCAACAACCATTCAATGTAACATTTATATATTTAACTTTCTGAAAACAAAAGCAATGAAATACATCAGATTTTGATTTCATTAACATTGAACATTGAAATAAAATTCAGAAATATACAAAATGCATTATAAAGTTTTAGCAAAGCTACGTGAGATTCTGAAGAAAGTAGAAATTATAATCATTGCAACTCATAAACATCAGTCTTTTAAGCTCATAAAACATGAATGTCGAAAGCACATACTAATACACGTGCCAACAAATTCACATGAGAAAAATGAGAAACATATTGAAAAGCATGAACAAATCCGAATTCAATCTTCTATACGGTCAACTTCTTCACGGACTCTTTCCCCCATATCCGCTTTAAAATCCTGGCCATTTCGACTCTCTATTGGTTTCTCCTTTCATTAGCAACCATCTTTTACAAGTTTCCCATTATCAAACCTTATCAAACCTTATCAAATCTGGTTGTATGCACATAAAACCATGGTCATGAAGGGAAGGAAATGGGGACTGGTCTTGACCACAGTGATGCTGATTTTCAGACATTGGGTACAAGTGTGCTTGGAGATGTAACAAGAAATGAAATAATAATGTTTATATATTTAAATTTCTGAAAGCAAAAAATAAAAATACATCAGATTTTGATTTCATAAACATTGAACACTAAAATAAAATTCAGAAATAAACAAAATGCATTAAAACGTTTTAGCACACTACATGAGATTCTGAAGAAAGTAGAAATTATAACCGTTGCAACTCATAAACTTTGGTCTTTTCGGATCATAAAACATGAGTGTCAAGAGAACATACTGATATATGTGCCAACAGATTGACATGCAAAAAAAATGTGAAACATATTGAAGAGTATGTATTCAATCATCTACGGTGTTAACTTTTTAAGGGACTCTTTCCCCCATCTCCAAGTCCTCTGCTAGGATATGCTTCAGATAGTCATCACTCTCAAGCTCTAGCTACTATAGGCAACCAAACTGTGGGTAAATTGAGGCCATCCATTTTGACATTTCATCCTCCAAATTCAGTTCTTTTCTGTCAGATGGAAGTTGGTCCCATTTTCTTGAAGGACCATCCTGATACCCTAGATCTTTACGAGACAAAAGCCTAAGCATGCTATGAATACTTTATATATTCTAAGTTCTCTGCCTCTTTTAATCCAAGTTTGTTCCTCTTCGGTGAATGAATGAAGCTCCAAGTACTGCAATTCCTCTCACAAGAGGGAGAACTACCTACTTATCAGAATAACCCTATTGCAAATGATTGCAATTAAAGTGCTTGAATGCCACCTCTCGATTGAGTTGTTCCTTTTATGCCAACCATACAAGGCTTCAAGGCAAGAAAAATGTGTATTCGGGAGACTTTGGGAGATGTGTTTTTTTCAGAAGACTTCAAGAGGAGACGTGTTTTTTTATAAAACTTTGGGAGGAGACGCAAAAGACTTCAAATTAAATCTTCGAGACTCGGGGGGGAAGTCTCTGATCGCATCTCGCAACTCCATAACCGAGATGCGTCCCAAGTACCCGGCAAGCATCTCCAGGTTACTATGCAAAAAACTAAGGTGATATTCCCACTCTCACCATTGTACCCCAAAATCTAGGTTTTACAAAATGTTTTAGGCAAATTTCTGTCCAATCCCACAAACTACCTCTCATCCGAGTTTTGCAAATTCCTCCAATTTTTCCAATTAACACTGCAACTATTATGATTGAATACACAAAGTCAGATGAAGTTTGCGAGGAGCATAAGAATGTGTGATATTGTAGCATAGTTGCATATAGTTGAATATTAACAATATTCTTCAGGGAGGCTGAATTCATCGCATCACATTCTCTAGGTTCATATTTGTGGGTGCTATTAACATCTTGTGCACCAATGGCTCTAGAAAAATATCATTTCCAAAAAGACCTGGAAGAATTCCAAATTCATTGGTCATCTCGTCACAAAAGATTTTAAAAAAATATAATTCGTACCAATATAATTTCATGATTCTAATTCTCCAGCTACCATGGGTAGTTGTTATGTCCAACTCTGCAAAAGACCAAGCTGTGCATGGGATTGAAAAAAAAAAATAGGCAAGTAATCAGTAATTGCATTAGCTAAGCTGTGTATAAAATATTAAAAACTATAAACTAGGAGAGGCAACAGGAAACAAGCAACGCTCAATGCTCTTGATCAAAAATATAAACAAAGAACGGTGTAGACTGGTTATACGGTATGATAGACTCTCCTAAGCTGAGTGAAACAGGACTCGCAGGAATATTTCTGTACAAAATATTAGTGTTCTTACAATCCAAAATTCAGAGCAAATCAAAACACAACAATAGGCATTTGGCAAAGAGCCAAAATCAGGATCTCTCCCCTAAAAAGTGCAACAAAGGAAGATTATCTTAGTCTGCCTCGACTTTCTGTACTTCAAACACACCTTCTATATGCAGTTTGTGGAAAGTGTAAGTATTCAGAGGAGGATCTTTAAACTTCTTTCCGATATATTAGTCATTTGAATGAATGTACAAATATCAAAAGAAAAATGATTGAGATGGACTATTTAATAATGTATTGAGTCTCTTTATATGCAAGCATGTGTTTGAATCGAAATGTTTTGGTAGCTGTAGAAATAAGAATTGTAACCATTAGTAATGGACTCAACAGAAGTTTACAAGGAGTTAGACAGGGTGTTGAGAGTCGAGACACAAACTAGTAAGCCTGTAAGGCTATCAATTATAGAAAAACTCAAAATCAGGAAGCCAAATTTTGCCATTTTTTTTCTTGTCGAGGGCACAAAATCTTCAACACACAACACTTAACAGCAGATCTAGAGCAATGACTTTTATTTCTATGGTGCAAACACGTACACTTTGTGCCAAAATTTTGAACAGCAGACATGTCACAACCTTAAACAGAAAACATCAGATGAGCCCTGTAAAATAAATAATAATCAGGTTCAAGGCCCAAAAAACATCTAGTTTATTTCACACTTATCTAAATTGCTTGATTTCGCATAAAAAGGTAGGCAATGCAGATCCAGACCTCTGTAGATACGATAAATTTATAAAATCTTGCATTATTGAGGAAAATCAACTAGAATCTCTAGAATCTACACAGATTTCCAGTGGCAACCACTGGCTCGATCATGAAGAGAGCATATGAATTCCAAAGGTGAAATGCCGCTTAGATGTGGGCTTTACAAATTAGCACAGCAACTTCAAAGCATTTCACGGACAGCAAGTCCAATAACAATTAACCGTGGAAAACAACAATTGAAAGTCAAATAATATAATTTTGAACATCAGGCAAACAATAGAAAATATATGAAAAATCAACTGGCATGGATAGAGCTCCTTGCAAGGCTTGCGCTTTTGCAGCAAAGAAGTTTGGCTATGAAGCCACTGAAAGAATGAGAGGACCAGGCACCACCACTCCTCGAGCTGCAGTTGGACACGTATAAATATAGTTTGTGTAGTAGCCTGCACCCATTAAGATTCATATCAAAAATAAACTGCTCTGCATCACCTTCCCCGAGGATTCACCAATTGTGAGAAAACTGCACTTGTGGTTGCATCTCCTAACTCATCATCACTTCCCCTATCAATGATGCTTGTATCAAAAGGCTCAGGCTGGGTATAACGTAAAGGAATCTCTGCAATATGATTTGTACTATTTTCATCTGGATCATTCTTCATTGCTGTTTCCTGCAGTTGATATGCATATTCCAAATTCCATAGAACATCTCCCATGGCAGGCCTATCTATACCTTGCTCTTCCAGACACTTCTCAGCCGTCTCCCCAAATTTTTTAAGGGAGCCAGGGTTGATAGTGCCAGCAAGATGAGAATCAATGATCTGGTCAAGTATGCCTTTTTTCTGATAGTGCATTGCCCACTCTGCTATATTAACTTGTTCTCTAGGAAGAACTGGATTAAGAGCTGGTCTTGCACATAGGACCTCCAATAACACTACTCCAAATGAATACACATCAGATTTCTCTGTCAGTTGCTGCCTTCTGAAGTACTCGGGATCAAGGTACCCAAAACTACCTTTCACTGCAGTACTTACATGTGTCTGATCCAAAGTGGGTCCAGTCTTTGATAGGCCAAAGTCTGCCACCTTGGCAACCAAATTCTCATCCAGTAAAATATTTGTGGTCTTGACATCACGATGAATGATGCCTTGGGCTGCTCCAGTATGAAGGTAATGAAGACCTCGTGCAGCTCCAATGCATATCTCAAGCCTCTGTTTCCAGGAAAGTGAAGGAAGATTTGTCCCATATAAATGACTACGAAGAGGTCCATTAGCCATGTATTCATAGACCAGAATCATCTCACAATGCTCATCACAGTAACCTATCAGAGAGACAAGATGGCGGTGACGAAGCTTTGACAGCATCTCAATTTCTGTTTGAAACTCAGTAAGACCTTGTTCAGATCTTGGATTGCCTCGCTTAACTGCCACTTTAGTTCCATCCTCTAGCTGACCCTGATAAACCTTGCCAAACCCTCCAACTCCCAGAAGCAGACTCTCATCAAATTTATTTGTAGCTTCCTGAATCTCAGCAAATGTGAAGTATCGACCAAGGTTTGATTGTGCAGAGGAAACATAGCTCCCAGTACCACTCTTATGGGATGTCGTGGAAACTTTACTGCCCATGCTATGAGAATTCCCTCCATGCAATGGAAGAGGCAACCATGCAGGAGGAGAATGCTTTGACTTGGACTTTGGACTCCGTAAAAAGCAATAATAGCCACCTGCCAAGAGCCCAAGTGCAGCAGCAACTCCCACTACCGATCCTACAATAGGACCTACCTTTCTGCTCTTTTTGGATGCACCGGGAATAAGACCATTGACAGAATAAGGGCCATCCAGGCTTCCAGCTTCATTGCTCATCTTCATTATCTCCAAACCATTCAGGATAGCATTGGGATCTACATTGTCCACCAATGAAGGGCCAATGCTAACAGATAGCTTGTTGGATCCAGAGGCATTAACCACAAAGTCTGTGTAATATGGAGTAGCCAAATTCGATGCTTTGGAGGAAAGATCAAAATTGTCTAGGGCAGTTTGGGAATTAATGAAGACATCAAAATACAACTGGTTGAGTGACCTACTCACAATATCACAGAAGTGCATGCGAACAAAATAAGAGAAATCCGGATCCACTGAAAAAACCCAAGAAATATTAAAGACTGGGTTGACCACATTTGCATTTCCCATCTCTTCTGCAGTAGCATACACATAATTGGGGGCAATCTCTGGCGTGACTGTTCCACTTTCAGGGTACCTGATGCTGCTGGAAAGGGCAGTGACATTTTGAACAGACCTATTAACAGCCAGGTAGCTCTGATCAGGGTCCCATGTTCTACCAAGAGTATCATTTTTAGGTGTGACCCTATTACCTCCCATATTGAGCCTGTAGGATGTCTCCAATGCAATAGCAGGTAACCCACTGAAAGAACTTAAAGGAGACAAAGTCGTCGGCACATTTGATGTCAGCAAATCTGGGACTGAAACAACCTCGATGGCATTAATGAATGCAATAGAATTGTTCATGGGAGCAAAAGTAACTGTCAAGCTATCGGATGTCACATTAATCAGGTACTCCTTGAATAAATATGTACTGCTCTTGACATCTACCCTCATGCTGAAGTTGTGCAATAGAACAAACTTGTCTGTCGTCACAGAGAATAATGCCGATTTGAGACCATAGGTGGTATGTGGAACAGGATAGAAATACAGGCGCACCCAATGCCGGCCCTCCTGTTGAATTTTGAAAGTGTATGAGGATTGCTTGGTAAACACCCTAGCTGTCAAGTAGAGATCTGAAGGGACAGAAGCGTTCTCAGTGGTAACCAGGATTGTCTGGCTTGTGGAAAGAAGAGAAGATGATTGAGAATCTGACTGGAAGACCCTCCCCTCAACTGTAGTGGTCTGTGAAGCTCCACAATCAATCAAGTAATTGTCTGCTGGAGTGAAAGCACCCCTAGTCTGAGCAACTTGGAAACCCAAGAGACATAGCAAAAGCAGCACGTTGCACATCCTAGCCATACCTTCCAGCAGCCTGCTCTAAGGTTTTCCTTCTGTTTACAATTTCTTGAAGTCTAAAACCAATTCTGAAGGGTTTGTTTACACTTAACAGACCAGTAAATGAAACCCTTCTTCTGGCCCTAGCTCTAACAGGAAAGTCTTCTCTGCCCCCAACTTTGGCAAGCCCAGCCCAGTGAAAGGTTTGATTAATGAACAAGATCACAAATTCAAAGCAATCTACGAGACAAGATAGGCAACCAGCATACCTTATTCTCTCCTCTTCCAGCGATTCCCTTTGCTGTCAAGGGCTTGTTCCAGAATTGGGTCCCCTCCCTGTCAACAGATCATCATCCCCAAATGTGCAGATTGCCAAGAATAGCAACAGATTTGTACGTAGCTCCCAACTGCTCCCTGACACAAAGCTGCTTTTTAAATGATTTCCACAATTGGCTGAGCTCGAACTATAATCTACAACAGCTCTAACTGCATCATGACATTTCAGCTTGGCCCTAGGCTAGATGTTTCAACCTTCTCTGCATTGGATTTCCGTGACCTCAATGCAGAACCCAGATATCAATAGGCAATGTTGCCTCTTTTTGCCATCAATCCAGTAGGCAAAGCTCTATAACAATACAAACCCAAATGTCAATATGCCTTAATGCCCCTAATTGCCCTCAACCCAGTTCATAAAACTATATAACATAGCAAACCCAAATGCCAGCAGGCGCTCTTATCTCTCATTGCCCACAACCCAGTTCAGAAAAATAAATAGCAATGTAAACCCAAATCCCAATAGGCCCTGTTTTCTTCAAACCAATACGGAATAACCTATAACAACACAAACCCAAACGCGAATAGGTCCTATTGCCCTTAACTGCACTCAACGGAATGCATGAAATCCTTGAAAAATGCAGACAGAGCACACATATGCTAGGATACTTGAATTATTTAACTTACCTCGAAAAATAAAAATTGAAGCTCCAGATGGTGAATGCTGAGTGTATCCACTGAGAAGCCTTACAGCTACTATGTGCTACCCAGCTTCTATCCATTGTATTCTATTCCTGTTAAAGTCCAACCAGGCTGTCGCTCCTGGCTGTCACCACTCAGAGAAATGGTCCCACACATGATAAAACACAAAAAAATCACAGGCTTCCACCTTAATCTGATATTAGTTTGCCTTATCTCCAACAAAATTCCAATTTCCGCGGTTTGAAACCTTCCACAAACTCTAATTTTTATTTCCCCTCTCGCACGTTCAGTTCAGCGGATCCAGGAGTCAAATTCGAACAAATGATCACAAACATATATAATCCAGCTTAATATATACGTAATTAATATATACATCAACCCACATTTCATAGTTGTACATTTGAATTCTTAGTTTATGCTAGTCTGTCACGCGTCTTCACGTTGCGCCGCGTTGCCAGAGTGTCCCGGTCAGCAATCTCAGTTAAGATCTTGTCAGCTGTTTTCTTGTTTCGGGCCTTTTTGACAATTCTTCGACAGACGGTGACCCTCCGATTGCGACGAGTTGCGGGATCTTTATGCGCTGGGCAGTTACTCGACCGCCTACTGCCGGTTTCTGACCGTTTTATTTTGATAAGTATTAAAATGTAAAACCTTTATTTGAAAAATTTAAGGAATATGAATGATAGGTTTCACTTTTTCTCAAGCTGTTATAACCCCACAGCTCATCTCTCACATGGATGACGTCATCACAATCACATTCTCTAATTATTAGTTCAGTTAAACAAATCCCTAGATTATACTTAAAAATCAAAGGAATATAAGTTTTATTGTTATACAATCCTTCTTTAGCACTAAAAGTCAAAGAGGGCATGTTTTTCTTGGAGGTGAGAAAAGGGATTTTGAGATTTTCTAGGGTTTGTTAGGGATAGGTAGTTAGTTGTCAAACAGATAATAGAGGTTTATGGAGTCCACACGTCTCTCCAACTCTCTTTTTCTTCATTTGTTCTCCCCTTTTTGGAGGAAATTTAAGTCATCAATCCAAGTTGCACATTTGGGGGAACAAGTAGGCATTTATCTCATAAGCTAGCCTCCCATGCCATGTGCTTTTGTGGGTCCCAACGCTACACTTAAGAGTATAGGTCTACGGGCTAGGATATGGGTGACAACTACACCTAGACACCCCTAAAAATGGCGTCTAGGTGTTTATTAGTGATTTGTGTGGACACCAAATGTTGGTACTTATCTAATTAGTTAATAGATAAAAGGTGGTATGTATTCATTTATCATTCCTTCAAGTTATGCTCGTGGGTATGTGTTTTTTTTGGTATTGTTTAACATAATTTTGTTGTGTTGTGTGTGAATTTTGACTTTATTTATTAACTCTTTGTCCTTGTGAGATGGAGGTCTTATCAAGGGAGTTGTCCCTTTGGCGTTTAGGTATTTATTAGTGAGTTTTTAGAAAACTCCCTGAAAAATTATGTGTCAAGAAATGAAACTAATACTGGTTATGTCAAAATTTTGACTACAAACTTAGTGCCTCAACTATTAATTATAATATTTGATGATGTTGGTGAACAGGTTCAAGTAGAAATTGCTTTGTGAGTTGTGTTTGTGGGGCTACCGCGGAATCATGCAAATGGGCCGGCATTGACCAGATTTGAGCTCAAAATAAAAAATAAATGTACTTAGTTAACAACATCTCATGAGTATCAGTCTTTACAACGTGACTTGTTTGTTTAACTTCATGTTGAGAGAGGGCCAGCATTGCAAGTGCAGGTAAAGCATGTTGTGCAATGCTCCTGTGTTTTTATTTTCATGGGTGTTATTTTCTATTTAACTTAATGTCCATGTGTTGTAAAATGGGAAATCTGAAGTACACTGTGATGGTGCTTCTGGTTGTGGTTGTGGTGAATTGGGAGGAAGAGGGGGAGCTGTCTGGAGATAAGGAGGTTCTCATTAGTTTTTAAGAAGGCCCATTTCAATTTGATGAAGGCAAGGGATCTGTCCAAGTTCAACAACGACACATCTGAGAATAAGATTCAATTATCTTACTTGGGTGGTGTTTTTGATCTAGAAAGAAAAAGAGGGGAACAAAACACTTTGTTCGTCGATAGAAATAGGTGCTACCGCATTACCGATCCACATTGGTATTTACTGGTGTTAGTTGCAAAGGACATGGAGAATGAGAAGAATGTCGTGATTCTTAAAGGTTATAAATCTTTCTGGGAAGGACTGTCCACAGGCAGTGTGATGGACTGTGTGATACTCGAGAACCAGGAAATTATCAACACTACCGATGGCGTCCTTCTACCTATGAATTTGTCAGTGAGTGAGGAGAAGCTCTTGAAGGCTCTAAACTTGGTAGGATTGTTCCTGCAAACCAAAAGTTTGCACTGTTTGATTACCATATTGCTAAGCTTGACATCTGCAGTCGTGGAGTTTAACACAACACTGAGGGTGCGGGTTTATGGAAGAAGGTTCAACTGGGACGCAAACAGCTCGGTGTGCCTGGTATGAATCGAACAGTCCTTTGCCTTCCACTAAACGTTTATAATAAGTGTTATCGAAGTGAGTGACAGAGGAATCCAGAAATTCTCGCACGCTGATGTTGGTGTTGATCTTGGGACACAGAGCGAGCAGGATCTGTGCAAATTGCATCTGCGTGGCAAGGTCCACCTTATGCGTTGCATTGAAGCTCTACACTCTACTCGCAAATGAAGAATAGTGAGAGAAACCCAACGTGTTCCCTCCTGTTAAATTTCATTATCATCATTAGACATTAAACAAAACAAACAAACAATGGATGATGATTCACTAGTAGTATAGTTATTATACCAAACAATGCCACCATATCATGTATGGAGAGTCAGCGAAGGATGAAGCTTTGCAAGAGCTGAAAAACATTGAAAGTGGGTGCAGGAAAAGGCTTGGTCTCAGTTGCAGTGGATATGACTCCGTCCATTCATCCCTTCAGAACTTCCCAGTGAGGACCTCCAGACTACACAACAACATCCCTGACAGCAATGGCGATAATGTCCGCACAGAAAAAAGTTTGGGAACACACAGACTTCAACTTTCTCTTCACATCATCAATTATGTAAAATGCACGTAGTGAGAATTATCTGCAACGCTGGAAAATATCCAACATCCAGCCGGCTAACTGGGCCTTTGACCGATGACTTGGCAAACCACTAAACTATTTTTTCCGTATTAGCCATTTGCAGATTTGTCTCTCACTAAATGTTGCCAGTATAATAAATATCATGACATCACTATTTTCTTGAAATTACTGAAGGCCACAACATCTCAATGTGTAAGCCAATCAAATTGCAAATAAATGAAATTTTGTAATTGTTTTGTTAAGAAATATGCAACTTTACTAATATTTGTCATGGATGTGAAAAGTGTTTATTAGTTTTATTATGGATTTGAAAAGTGTTTATTAGTTTATGAAAATGATAACAAACCTTGATTGGTTGAAAAGTGTGCATAATAATAACTAGTTAATTAAAATTGAAAACTATAGTATACATTGCCATGGGCAGTACTAATAACAAAGAACTTCCTCTAAAACAAACTAAAAATTGAGAAGTATCAATGGAGGAGGTATTGGTATTTACTAGATATTTGTCTAAACATTAGATTCCATAATCCATATGCTAAGTCGGTTGCTTTGAAACTAACAAGGAATCTCTTTGACTCTTATCCAAAGGTATACCTAGATGCGGATATGATTAGTTATCATTATAAGGAATATAATTGTGAAATTTACAAATTGGTCGAAGTTAGGAAACAAGGTAAATGGGTTGCTATGAAAAATGGTAAGTCTATAATATGTGAGAATTTGTTGTCTTGGCAGAATAAACCATGCCCTACTAAAATATCATGGCACCACAAGATGGATTTTTGCTTTCACACATATATCTTAGTTACCTTATGGAATTGTGGAGGTTCTCTCTTCTTCACTTAAGTTCTTCAAGTGATGTTATCTAGGGTAAAGACTTGAGCTTCTTCATAAAGAATTTTGAAACAAGAAACAAGTTGAGTTACCAAACTAATTTGGATCCACATGGTTTTCCAAGTATAAAATTGTCTTTGAATCTAAAGGTTTTGGTTGTATTTCTTGTCTTGTACAAGACCCTTTAATCTTGAAAAATTGTGTTGATGAATTCAACCGCCACGCTAGAAATATGTAGATATCAACTAGCATGAGAGCTTCGCATTCCAAACTTTCTATAGTTAACTCACCACATGTTATGGACGGGGATGTGGAACACCATTCATTGATATTTATCATTAGATCTGCAAGTTCTTGGAAATGGGGGATGTCCTCTTAGGAGACTTCAATGTATGTATATATAACCCAAAATACTCAACTAATGATTCTAATTCATATCCATCAAGATTATAAAAGATAAAATATTATTTTGATGTATTTTTTGGGAATTATGTTGACAATTCCATTACACCTTATCAGAGACATTTTATTAGACTTGGCAATCATATGACCTATTAGTGTTAAACAGAATCTCTTGCTTTCGTAGTTTAGGTGACTTTACTTATTATCCTCATGCTAGCAAATCTTGTGTGGTATATTATTGATTAATTGAAAATAGAGTTTTTAACTATTTTATGAGCTAATCTAAATAGAAACTAAGTGTTATATTGAAGTGCTAGATCTAAATATTTTTCTTTTATATTTGAAAATAATAGAAATGAGAGGGATATGTTACTAACCTATAAATAACTTACCTCACTGTGTGTTGGACTGTAGCAAACCTGTATGCAGACTGAGTAGGTTATGACTGAAAGACATCATGAAGGGAAGAAGCTGGTTGTTTTTCTGTGTTGAGGTGCCTAGGAGTGTGTTGGGGCACCCCGTGGTGCCCTGGTCTGGATTCTGAGCAATAGGGACTGTGAAAAATCTCATGATCTATGTCTAGAAGTGTTGTAAAGAGATCTGAAACCCTGCCTATCTATCGCTTTGGATTCCCTGTATGAACTAAATAATGACCTATAAAACAAAGGTTAGTGGGGTCAGACTGACCTCAACCACCAAACTAGTGGACTTAGTGATGAGCATTGCACTACATTACGGACGTTGATGTAGTTCTGGTGAGTGTGTGTGTAATTTTGTGCCAAGGATGCCCTAGCGCCAATGACACGGTAATAAGGGGCAATAGCTAGATGTAAAATGCAAAATAATGGATAGAATGTAAAGATTACAACCCTTTCCCCTCGTGCTTGTGTGACGTAGATGTGATGCACATGTAGAAGAATCCCAAATGCAGTCCCTTGCCTTAGTATATAGTTTCCCTTGATGTGTGTGATGTCCACCCATAATGTAGTGAGTATGATTTGTTTATATAGGGATCTCTTGCTCAAATTTCGACACTAGTGACCCGAAACTGCTGACTATGACCTAGGGGAATACATGGGGTGACCGTTAACCTCGAACAAATAAATTAAGACCACAAATTATGATGACATAAGCACCTAAAATCACGGACTAGGGCGCCCCGGGGCACCCCAATGTAGACCTAAAGACGACACTTGAGAAAATTATGATATCTGAGATACCCTGGAAGATGGCCAAAATTGCAAAGACAACTAATGACCAAATTGGATAAACAACAACGAATTCTGACCAAATGACAACAAGACATAGGAATGGGTCACTAGTGAATACTCTTATTACGCAACACTCATATATAAAGTAACATACCCAACAGTATAAATGTAATAGTAAGTGTGTGATTTTGTGACTACATTTTCCCCCGCTTTATGTTGGTGAGCGAAAAGCTCAGTAACATAAAGTAGATAGAGATGCATACCTGAGAAAAAGCTGGAGAAGCCCAAGCTGTAGAAGAATGCGTAGATGTGTAGTAGAAGCATGTCAATGGAACTATAGAAGTGTGTCGAACCATGGATCAACAAGTTGATCCATGCAATGTAAAAGTGTAAGTGTCGCAATGAAGTTTGGAAAATGAAAATGATGATTAGATGATTTTGAACGTGGTTAAAATATCGAATAGGTGGGTAGGGAGTGATCAATTCCCAACCTGAACACTTGCATATGAATGGGATGATGGGAGGATTTGGGCGTCCTGTCGTCAAAGAAAGAGTATAGGGAGAAAACTGTATTATTCTCCAAACTTTAACTATATCCTCAAGATCTAGTTGTTGCAGATGGACTCAGATCAACATGTGGTGACTTTGGATCCAGATGAATTCGGTTTAAACAATTGACCCATATAGGAGTGATAAGAGGAAAGGCACTCTTTTCCCCACTTCATGGGTGTCGCTGTAATGTAAAGGATTCCAAGTTAAGTCATAAGGAAGTGGACATGATAGAGAATGAGATGGCTTCCAAATTAGGTCATTTGGAAGCAAACGTGATAGAGAATGAGATGGATTCCAAGTTAGGTCATCTGGAAGTGAACACGATAGAGAATTAGATGGCTTCCACATTAGGTCATCTGGAAGCGAACGAGGAGTATATAATAAAATCCTAAGTTATGTCGTCTATGAATGAAATGGTGAATGTGACTCCCAAGCTAGGTCATCTGGGAGACTTCTCGTGAATTTGAATGGTCTAATTTGAACGCGTTGATTTTGATTGGTTTTTTGGTTGGTTACTCGTGGTGAGGTTTTTCGATAATTGCCCCCAGGTTAGGTCATTAGGGGAAGGTTACTAGGAATTGATAAGATGTCATGTAAGATGGTTTTTAGTTGTTTGTTGCCCCCAAGTTAGGTCATTAGGAGGGGAAATTGATAAGTTATGATACGTGAAGGTGTTATGGAAAATGTTAAACAATTGTTCCCCCAGATTAAGTCATTAGGGGAGATCGATGGTGAAGCGTCGTGGTATAGGTTGCGAGGTGTTTGATTCATGATCTTAGAATGCATGGTGACATAAGGGGGATTACAGGGGGACCCCTAATTATATGCCCCCCCTTTCAGTGAAAGAGGGAGTGGGGAGTGGAATGGACTCTAAGCCGAAAGTAACGAAAAGAGTTTAAAACGCATTTGTAAGGAATAGAGAATAACAATAATGCATAAAATGTGTGTGAAACATGTATACTACAGTGGTAGGCACAATTCTGAAAATAATGTCGCAAATGGGGTGCAAATTGGAGTAAAAAATCTTAAGATATGACCAAAATGGTGTCGCGTGAATTAGTTGTGATGATAACCGTGAAATGTAGACTATAGTAAAGGTGGCAATTGTAATGGTCTTATAAATAGGAAAGTGAAAAGGTAACTTATCACTTCATTCATTTTTGGAGCGAGTGGAAGAGTGTGTGTGAAGCAAGAGAGGATGCCTCAAGCAAGACCACTACGTCCGACCCAGTTTGAGAGAGTAGTGACCGCCGTAGCGTCGCATACTACTTCAGATTTGGTAAGTGCGTTATTTTTGCTTGAATGTAGTGTGGAATAGGCTGTTGATTTAATTTTTTTACATTTTTGAGATTTTTTGTTTTATCGGTGTTTGGAACCTAGACAAAATCAGTGAGGGCACTAGTGACCCTTGGGACTGGAGCACCCAGATCCAGGCACTAGTATCTTGCTTTGGGGCGCCCCAGTCCTGGTGTTGGGAGCCTTGGTCTAGAAAATGTGTATTTTGTGGGTACTGCTATGGAATGTGTTTCTAATATGTTGAGTAGTTGTTTTTTATCATGGAAAGTGTTCTAATTGTTGCACTTGTTGTTTTGTGTTGTGTAGAGGGATATCCACTCGAGGGAGTTCCACGGTGGTTGACATCTGAGTACACTATTGGGATTGGGTTTTTTGGATGATGAGTGGGATATGTTGGACTGTGCTGGCCTATGACATATAGCACGGATGGGGGATGTGCCCCATAATATGCCCATGTTGACTGCCTTGTGTGAGAGATGATGTGCAGACACATGTACATTTTGGTTATCTACGGGGGAGATGACAGTGACGCTAGAGAATGTATATCACATACTGCGATTTCTAGTGGTTATGGAGAGAGTACAAGTGACGACAATAGTGGATATTGAGTGGCAGATGCACTCGACTAGGTAATATTTTACAAGAACCCAAGTGCCTTCCGAGGCCTACATCAGTTTGGATGTTTTATTGCAGTCGAGGGTTTTGTGTTTGCGGAAGTTCATCAAAGTGGTGATAGCATCTTGTATAGCAGTGGAGGGAGGGGGTGTCGACATCTTGTATAAGATGCATGACATATATCAGCAGATAGAGGAGGATGGGAAGAGATATATGTGGATCTGGTGTGTGTTGGCCCACATGTACAGGGAGTTGTATCAGTTTACGCACGATGAACATGGTGGGGGTATAGAAGCCACCACACTGCTACATGTATGGGCATATGAGAACATATTCGTATTGAGACCAATTGCAGGGCCACAAGGGGAGTGGGCTCGACCAGATATATTTGTGTGACGTTGGGTGGATACTCGTGGAAAGAAGATGGACACAGATAGTTTTATAGCCCTGATAGATAGGATGGGGCCGAAGTCAATTATATGGAGGCCATATCGAGATTATGGGGGATGGGCTGAGGATGCTAAAAAGTTGTGATGTATTCGGAGGACCATGTGGTTAGAGGACCTCTTTCTAGGTGTGGCAGAGTTGTTTCAGGTGGAGAGGGTATCACGCTAGTTTGGTATGGCACAGGGCATGCCCCTAGAGGCATATATATGGTTACGAGCAGTTAGGGCCCCTAGGCGGGTGAGTTATAGGCCAGGGCCTACGATGGAGTAGGTGATACCATCGGGGTTAAATTTGGTAGACCCAGCGATAGCGGTTATGGATGGTGATGACGTACGATGCACGGAGGATTATCGAGCATAGTAGAAAACACATCTATGGGTGTTGATATACCCAATATTTGTGGGTACGATGGAGTTACCAATAGGAGGAGCGGGTGAGGGAGGTGTCCCTGATCTGGTGACGGTGGCGATGATAGATCGTAAGTATTTGTATATGCTAATGTTGTGATTAATGAAATGTCTATGTTGTTTAGTACGTGGTTTACTAACATGGGGCTATATGTTGTGTTTGCAAGGGATGCCTATTGGTCATTAATAGTAGACACTTCTATCCACACATTGATGCGGAATGTGCCTAGCAATGTATTATATGGAGGTATACTAGATCACATGGATGACATCATGTGTGAGACTGCCCATTTGTTTGAGCCAGTGGCCATAGCAACGACGACATGTACGCTGCTACTTAGTGAGAGAGACGAGGCCAGTGAGGAGACTCGTCGTGCTCGAGAGGCGGTAGGTGGTGGTCCCTTGGCCAGGAAGTGTTCACCCATTATATGGACTTAAAGCGTCAGTTCTTGGAGCAAAGTATGGAGAGTGTCGCATTGTGTAGACAAGTGGAGAATTTTTAGGGCCGTGAAATGCAGCGTCGCATTGGTGGCGAGGAATCGATTTCAAGGGATCTCACAGTACACGAGAGTGATAATGATGATGAGGTTTGATAGTGAGGATGGTATACAATGTAAGGGGGCTTTCCCCCTACTAATGAAACATATTTTTGGGATGATGATTATTTGAACAATATATGTATGGACATATAGTTTTGATATATATGACATCAATATTTTGTGTTGTGTTGCTATTGAGATGTAATGAATATGAAATGGTGTTATGTTGATTATTTAAACATGTGTTAGTGTTTTGTATATGATGAATATAAATTTGCATGATGGTGTTTGTAATGGTAGGTAGAGGATGAATGGTAAATGATAATGTAGCTAACTAATGCAATGTGAGATGTGAAATATTGGATGAATAGGTGAGGGAAGAATGAATGATGCCCCCCAACATGTGAATGAAATAGGCTCATGTTAATAAAGACCACTCAGTAATCAAGTATGAGCTACGTAAGCAAGATTGTGTCATCGGGAAATGATTGAGGTGCGCTAGATGAATGACAGAGCGCATGGTGAAAGGTTCTTAAAAATAATCCCTCAACAGTCATGTACAGAACCATAAGAACACAAATGCGTCATCAGGGGAGTAAGGTGATAATAATCACCTATCAGCGACCAAGATTGAGGTGGTGTGAAGTGGTGGAAGCATGTGGGATGGATGGAGCAGTGTGTGAATATATGACCAAATTGAATGTCATATAGAGCTCACCAGTGGAATGCGTGCATGCGGAGGACTTGTGGAAGCCAATGTGATATATGGAATGGATACGTGATGCAGTGGATAGCAGATGCAATGCAAAGGATGGAGATGGAAGCAATGGTGGTGGTGAATAGTGATGGATGTGGTGGAGAGCGCATAAGAGTAACAAACTTTTGTGGTGGATGTACCATGGCCTGAGCACGAGATGGAGGAGATGAATCAACTGTAGTAGAAACAATCTAATGAGGTAGAGGAGAGATGGGTCACTCACATGATCAAGATCCAACGGAGATGATTCCCTAGTGTTCCTCTAAATATTTTATCATCTCTCACGTAAGGGAAAGACATTAATTATCCACGTTGGCCATTTATAAGATGATAATTACAATAAGGTACTGGTCACGTTGAGGCACTATAAAAAGTTTTTTGGATGATGCTAGATTGGATGGTAAGCTGAAGTAAACATTCGTCAAGTAAGGTGACACAACACATCATGAAGTCCGAGCATGATGGTGAGAAATGCATAGAGGCTCACATGATCTAAGTGAACTATTAGGAGTAGGGGTTGGTTAAGGAGCTGGAGAGACATCGTGTCACTGAGAAGGAGAAAGGAAATGATGTTATGATGCCTTGGAATTTTAGGTTAGGAGACTTGTTTTCTTTTGATTGTGGCGAGGAGGTGGAATGTGGAGACTGTGTAGGATGCTCAACCAAGGGTGGAGGATGTTTAGGGTGTTCAACTGGAGGTGTAGGCAAATTAGCAGAGGAGATAGTAATTGGAGAAATGGGAGGAGGCTCGACTGGCATTTGCTGAAATAAGATCTTGCTCTAGATCTAGGAATCTTATAACATAGACAGAATGAAAGGACTCAAATGTATCATACTATAGATATATGTCTCGAGCAGGAATAATCAAGACCACAACAGAAAATGAATTGCTTCTCTAAGGTCATGTAGGTTGGAATACTAAGTTGGTGCATATACATCCATTAAAGTCATAAGATATAATCCTTAATAGATTCTAGATGAGCCCTGATGTAAAGTAGGTATGTGGTCATATCTAACCTTAGGGCCATTGCATTGAGGATGAAACCAACAGAGGAAAGCGTCCTCCATGTTCATAGTAAGTGCTAATAGGACCCAAATGGAAGATGAGTGCACCATTGAAATGCCTCATCAATTAATATTGTATCCGAAAATCCTTAAGTAATAGCCTATCATTAGAATAATAGGCTATAAGCCAGTGCGGTAATGTAGCAAGATGAGCACGAGGATCACCGACACCATCAAAGCCTAGTGAATTTAGGCATGGTGAAATTCCTTAGGGAATGATCGAATTATGTATCTTCTTGGGAATAGGGATTACCATGTAATGAGTTCTTATCAATAGAAGAATAGTAAGGCCTACTTTCTAGAGGTAAGAGACTGAACCTGAAGATTGTAAGTTTACCTAGAGACATGCATGAGAGAGATGATATCCTGTGAAGGAATAGTAAGAAGATGGCAATAATGTATTAAGAGGTTGTGAGCTTTCCATTGTGAGTGAGCATAAGAATATCTAGAGGTGATGACAATAGGAGCTTTTGATGCTAGAAGGCACACTGAGTAGTAGTGTGTCGAAGAAGCTCATAGTGAGATGATGTAGATGGAAGTATCTCGATAGCAATGGTAGGACTAGCATCAGAAACATCCCTAATAGGTGAGGTGGCCGATGGAGATACATCTAGAGGAGTAGACGAACATAATGGGTGTAGACTGATGTAATAAGAGGATATGAAATGGTAGGAGAATAAGAAGTGCATATATGGAGGCGATTCATGTATAATGCTAGATGCACTCTCAGGATGAAGGTAATGATGCAATAAGAGATTCACACTCAGCCATATAAAAAGAAGGAGGGAACAATGGCTGTCACCGCCTCATCGATATCAGATAAAGAGTAAAAAATGAGTCAATGCTCAGCCAAAAGGATACTATCAATAGGATCATCAACATAGTATAGAATGTGAGGACGCAAACTAGTATGAGATATATCATGAGAAACACAATGAGCAAGTGGTAGGAGACATTCAGGAGATACCAACTATAGAGGTGGCCTTAGAAGAAGATGAATTAGGTATACACATGTTGAACGATGATCAATACCAAATATGATAGTCAATATTAGAGAGTCGATCTAAAACATAGGGTAGCCTATCAAAAGAAGATCATAAGGAGGATCACAAGCCATTTGTATGACATGGTGTATAACGAGTGAAGGCTATCAAGATCCTCAAAAAATAGTAATGCCAATGTGATAGATATTCAACAATGATTGGTAGGAACATATTTTTGACCATCTAGAAAGATGATGTTTGAGTATTATCGGGTAAGGTCACAGGAGTAAGATTACCATAGAGATTCGTGAGCTCAACAATGACAGCCTCATCATAGATAGGGTTAACACTAAAATGAGACATGATCGGTAAAAGAAAAGCTACGCATAAGGGGATATAATCAAAAAACAACCATGTTTGAAATGTAGGGTTCACAAAAATGATTAACTGAAAATATGAAATCATATACCTATCTAATTATAATCTAAGCTACGTATAGAAAATATAATAATTGATATCGAATTGAAATACGAATGCTAAGTAATTTCACTTTTATATTTAAATAAAATGAAATAATTGAAATAGGAGGGATAAGGTACTTGTAAGCTAGGAAAAATACACTACTAACAAGGAAGTAAAATACCAATAATCATACCTCCTCCTTTGCGTTCCGTAGCAAACCTCAGAATGGGCTAGGAAACTTGGATTGAGCCCTGATTGTGTGATATGTAGGTGCTTTTCTTCAAGACGGAGCAAGACCTTCCTGCAACAACGATCCTCTTACTTTGCACTAGATGGGAAAAAGGATTATGAGGCTATTTGGGCATTAGGACGAGGTAAAAGGATGTTCTTTGCTCAAAGGATGCAAGAACTTAGATATGGCATTCAAGCTTATTCTCCGTGTGTTTAGAGGGGAGGGGTAAGGTTGTATTTATAGCCTGAGGGAGTGATTAACTTAGATTAATTTAAGTAATCATGGTTTGAAAATGTGGGCAAGATTAAGTGAGTGGTTTGAAAATGTGGGCAAGATTAGGTGAGTGGTTTGAAAATGTGGGCAAGATTAGGTGAGTGGTTTGAAAATGTGGGAAAGATTATGAGTGGGGGCCAAGAAGATGAGTGGGGGCCAGAATGGGTGAGGATTTGAATTATATTTTTAATTCATAAGTGGAGGATTTTAGGTGAGTGGGGACCACGAAGGGTGGGTGAGGATTTGAATTTGAATTTTTAATTCAATAGTAGAAAAACATGGAGAATAATGACATGTGGTGAGGATTAGGTTATTTTTTAGATTTTGAAATGGATAATTAATCAAATTATATTTGATTAATTCGAAGTGTATTTTTGTGGGAAATGAGGAAGGGGAATTAATTGATTTAGGATAGATGTGAAATTAGGGTGTCTACATTTTCCCCTCTTTGGAAGGGTACTATGAAAGTAGTGTCCTTTCAAAGAAAGTAGACGGTATGGGGGAAGAATTCAATCTACTTTTTTTAAGCAAAAGGTAGAGCGAATGTTTGTTGGGGAGAATAGAAAGTGGTGAGTGACGGATGTCATAGTATCCTCCAAGACAAAAATGTCATGAGAAGATGTGATTATGGATAGATGTGGTGATGCCCCCTCGAGAGGACTGACGAGAATGGAATATACGACAGAACTCTCGAAAAGAAGAGAAATGAATTCTGTGGAGAAGAGGACGATAATGGAGTGGAAGAGACTGGAATGACCGCACGATGCAAATGGAGAAAGGATTCAATCGGCCTTGAATGCTAGGTGTGAGGGTGTGTGGGAAAGAGAAAAGGGAATGGATAGGATTGGGGGTTGATTACGAGAAGAGTAAGGGAGATAGGGGAGGGGAAAAAAAGAATGAAAGAGGTAGAAATAAGAGAGAGGGATGATAGGGGAAGAAGGGAATGATGAAGGACAAACAAGGAAAAAACAGGAAAATGACAGAGTAGAGGGTGAAGGGATAAAATAGAGAGATGTGCAAAATGAAGGAAGCAACAGAGATAGTAAAGAGGGATGCGTGAAAGTGAAAGAAATGATAGAGCTGAGAAAAGAAGGAAACGGGAAAGGATAAATAAGAAGGAGAAAACGAGGTGGGAGTAGGGGGTGAAATGGATGAAAATGGAAAGAGGACAAAAGAAGAAGTAGAACGGAGAAAAAAAGAAACTATGAGGGGCGAGGAAAGTGTGAAAAAGAGGAGAGAAAAGAAGAGAAACAAATACAGAATGAACGAAAAGGTAGGGGTGGTAGAGAAAAGGAGAAGTGGTAAGAAGAAACGTGAAAATTAGGGGAGAGGAAAGGAAGATAGAATGAATACAAGGAGAAGATTGAAGGAATCGTGTCATTGCGAGGAAGACCAAGGCAAAGAATATGGAACAGACCGTATGGAGATGCATGTGGAGGGTGGTATGATAAAAAAGACAGGACAACGCTGAACAACCAGGTTATCGATGGGGAAGTAAGGAGGAAACATGATGGAAAAAGGGGAAGAAGACGATACAGGGGAAGGGAAATAAGACGAGGGGTGGGAGAGAGAAGAGGATAACAAAGAAAATGATGTAGAAGGAAGGGAATACAGAAAGGGGGTAATAAGTGGAAAGGGAACAGTATAAGGAATGTTCAGAGAAGAAAGAGGGGAGGAATGACATCGATTGGAAAAGATGCGGAGATGCATGAAATGAGGATACTAGGATGACGAGAAAATAGAAAAAGGATGTATGATGAAGACAGTAAAGATATTGAAGAGGGCGAAGAGAAGATGGAGAGATGGGTAAGAAGCGACAAGAAAGGGTGGGATTGAGGGAAAAGAATAGGAGAGAAAAGAGAATGGGGGATAGAAGAGGCAATGCCAATGAGGGGACGTTAGGGAAATCCCCTTTACAATGAGTGGTGGGGAAGGGTGAGAGAAAAAATGAAGAAAAGGAGAAAGCTAATGAGGATTGGAAAGGGTAACGCCAACAAAGGGACGTTAGGGAAAACCCTTTTACAATGAGTGGTGGGCTTAGAGGAGGGAAGGAATGAAGGGAAACTCTAGAAGGTCCAAGGGAGTGAATGAGGTCGTGCGGAATGAGGATTGATGATTTTTAGGGAAAACCCGTTTACAATTATTAGCACGGGAAGAGAAGATGATGATGAAAGAATGATATAGGAGTGTTAACAATAATGGTGAATGCGTGTGTGGGTAGAAATGTGGGGGGAATTTGAGAAGATGAAGTGGAAAGAGTAAATAAAATGGGAGGGATGAGTTGGGACTAGGTGAAAGTGAGGAGAGGATGCGGGTGATGAGGATGAACGAGGTGAGGATGAAGAACCAAGACATGAAAAGAATGGGAAGAAATGGTATGAAGGATGATGGATCAAGAAGGGGAAAATGGGGGAAAAGAACGTGATTGTAGGCGGAAGAGATTAGATGTATGTTGTAAGAGGATATGTGGAGAAAGGATAATAGTAGGAGGAAAAAGTGGGTAGTAGGAGATACCAGGTGGAAGAAGCGATCAACAAAGTGAACGAAGAATGAGGCGGGGGAGAAGTTCACGATGACAAGTTAAGTGTAGGGAGGACCCTGACATAAGATTGTCATGTGACGGAAGTGGTTAAGTAAGATTGCCAAGCGAGCAAAACTGGAGATGACAAGTGGTCAAGCGAGAAGTGGTGTTTGCGAGAATCGAAAAGGAGGTGAAAGGATGTGATAATGGGGAATGCCGAGAAAAAGTGAAGGGTGAAGGGTGTGTAGTGATGGGGAAAGGCAAGGAGACAGATCATCCTTAAGAGGGACTCTTAAGTGAGATCACCATGCCGGGTGAGTGGTTAAGTAAGATTGCCAAGCAGAGGAGGGTGATAGTGGTGGTAAAAAGATGTGATGATGGGGAATGAAGAGGAAAGATGGATGGTGAGATTGTAGAGTGATGGGTGAGTGTAAGATGACATGTCATGCTTAAGAGAATCTCTTAAGTAAGATCGTCATGCTGCTGGAGAGGTTTCGTAGGATCACCTAACCGACAGGGATGATATGCAAGGAGAAAGACAAGATGATATTGGGGACATAGGGGTGGAATGGTAGGTTGAAGAAGATGATCATGATGAGAGGCAGGAGAAATAAGATGGGGGAAATATGATGGGATGGGGGAAGGCCATAGGGCAGATCAACCTTAAGTGGAAGTCTTAAGTAAGATTGCCATGTGGTCGGAATGGTTAAGTAAGATCGCCAAGCTGAAGAAGAAGAAGGATGATGTTAGAGTTGGTGGGAATAGGGTATGACAAAATGGACTGAAGGGGAACCCTCAAGTGAATTTTCCATACTACGAGAGCGTATAAGTAGGATGACCAGGCATAAGATGGATTTGGGGAAGGATGAGAAAAGAGTGAGTGAGGTATGCCTGAGTGGTATATGATATGAGATGAGGTGATAATAAGAAAGAAAGGAAACAAAGGAGTGTAACATGAATGGATGAAGGAATATATGTAGTGGAGGGTGGAGAGTGTGAGGGGAATCCTTAATTGGGATGCCCGCGTGGTGAGAGTAATGATGCGAGAATGGGAAGCAGAAGAGGTGGAATGGGAAGATGTGTTTGGTGGTGATTGTTATTTGATGAGAGGGGAGGTGGTGAAGAAGCTTCTACAAGCGGGAAGATCTTAGGGAGAGGGTAAACCTCCACTGAGGATTCCATATAGAAGGGGTTATTAAGTAAGATTGTCAAGCGGGAAGCAAAAGGGTGAAAGGAAAGAATACAAATGGGTGAGAGGGGACAGGAATGGTGAGAAGGGTAATATGGGGATAAGTGGCGGAGGAGTAAAAATGAGGAGTGAGGATGAATGGATCAAATACATGGTGAGCATGGTGGGGGGAGGAGCTGTTGGATAGTGAATGCTACTTGAGAAAGATCGTCAAGTAGGATTCGCAAACTGCAACGGTGATCAAGTAGGATTCCCAAACTGGGGAATGTATTAGTATGGGTGAATGGATGGGGTGCAAAGTAAGATGTTGATCATGCAGGAAGATACTCACGTGACGAAAAGTATCTTAATTTTAATATAGCACATAACAGGATGCATCGTGATATAAAAGATCAGGATGACTAGACTGTAATATGCGTGATAGCATAGACAGGGGCCATCAAAAAGGTTTGATGCCCCAGTACGATATGCAAATGGAAGAGAGCATAGATAGAGGCCATCAAGAAAGTATGATGCCCCAGTACGACATGCAATCAGATAACGTAAGAATATTAGAGAGAACACCAGGATACATAAAATCAAGATGCCCCCTGTAATATATCAAGATGCAAGAAAGCAATTAATAATTTACAACTAATAATGCAACACAAGAACCAATAAACATGTCCCTAACGTGTTCCACAGTGAGGATTGATTGGATGTGCCCCCAAGCAAGGGTACGAGGACATAGTAAAGTATTGGGTCATTGTCCTCAAACAAGGAAACAATGAGAGCTGGATTTTCCCCAAGCGAGGATTCACGCGAGGAGAAGTGGTTTGAATTTGGTAGTCATAAGGTGATTGGATCATTCGTTGGGGATAATAGTTCAGAGGCTGAATTGTGTTGGTTATTTTAGAGTTTTTGCGATTTTGTGGAATTTTTTTTATTATATATATATATTTATAATATTTTGTGGATGTTTTTTGGATTATTTAGACAGATTTTCAAATGTTTTTGATTTTTAGATTTTTACACTGTTTTTGGATTTTTGACGATTTTCAAATGTTTTTGATTTTTACACTGTTTTTAGATGATTTTCAAATGATTTTAGATTTTTTACGATTTTGTCTAATGTTTTTAGATTTTTGACGATTTTCTAATGTTTTTGGATTTTTGACGAGTTCTAATTTTTTTGTTGAATTTTGGATGATTGTTTCTAATGTTTTGGATTTTTGATGATTTTCAAATGTTTTTGGATTTTTTAGATTTTTACACTGGATTTAGATTTTTGGCGATTCTTGCTAATGATTTTTAGATTTTGACAATTCTATATGATGTTTTTTAGATTTTTGACGATTTTCTAATGTTTTTGTTTTTGGATTTTTACACTATGATTGGCAATTTATGGACCAAAGTGCAGACTTATTTTTGAGAGGCGATAAACCAAGATATTATCCACATGTACCGTGTTCCGAATGTGGTAACTTATGCTCAAAATAACATAAATTCACTTTCCATTGGCAGAATATGGTGGTGATGATATGATGAAAATAATTCTAGCTCCATTCTTGAGTCCACATAACTAGTAAGATGTATGGGCTCATCACCAAGAATTAAGAAGGAAAAAGGAGGTAAATAATGAGTATAGAGACAAATGCTAACAATAATCCCTTTGGAAAATTGCGACTCAATTCTTCATAATGGTACTAAACCATTTTCAAAAAATAGCTTTCACTTTATGAGTCATGTGCTAAACTTAGATAGTTACGTGGCATGTTGATTGATAAGATATGAGGTTGAAGGGATAGTTCTCTCTTCACTTAGGCATCTAAATTACTTCTTTGGGGATTTTATAATTTGTAAGAACTATAAGATTTTATATTTTTTTGTTGAAATGACTCCCTATGCCTTGCCCCATGCTACTATTGAGAAGCAAGGGCTCATCACCAAAGGCAAAACATAGGCGAGTGAATTTCCCTTTTTAGTCCTTTTTTTATGTTATGTTTTTGATTTTTTTATTTTTATTTTTGGATTTTTGAATGTTTTTTCAATATTTTTTATGTTTTGTATTAGAATGACCCTCTACGATTTTGCCCCATGCCACTTGTAAGAGGCAAGGTTTTATCACCAAAGACAAGACGTAGATGAGTAAGGGCATCTTCCTCCATTCCCAGTCTCACACTACTAGTAAGAAGTGTGGGCTCAACACCAAAGACTATGAAGGACAAAAGATGTGACAATGAATTATTCATAAGTTATTGAATTGATGGATTTTTTTACAATAGTACTTTGTATTTGGGAAGAAACATCTACCCCCAATCTTAGCCCCACATAACTAGTAGGATGCGAGGGTTCAACATCGAAGACTGAGATGGACGACCAAACGAACTGGGTAACGAAGTTTAGAGCTTTGTTATGAAAGAGAGAATGTATTAGAAGGGGATATATTACCATCAGTAAGCTTATAGGTATGACCATAGAGGAAAGCGACTGAAATTGGAAGAAGTATGATGCTCACAAACTTAATAGGATTTATATTAGCACTTGTCTCATGATGATAAATATGAAGATGTGATTTTGATAATGAAAATGTCTGCCAATGGAAATGAATAAATTTATTCAGAGATAAGCATGATAGAAGGAACAATGTACACGTTGTTGTATCCCAAAATAGAGAGTGCTTTCAAGAATAGAATTTCTTTGAATGGAATGCATTCATGGATTTTTCAAGGACTTGGCCTATGTCAATGCCCAATTTATAAACTCCAAACCCAAAATTATCTATGATTTCGTTGGGCTCAAATTTTTCTTGTTTGTCTCGTTCTTTGGGTGTGTTCTTTCGATTTTCTTTGAGAATGAAATCATCGATCTTATATTTTCTATGTTTGAATTTTTTTATGGTAGTTACGCTGTAGCCGATTTTGATAGACTTGAATATGATCTAGGGCATTAAGTCATTTTTCATCAAGAAGCTCAAGTTCCTTAAGGTGTGAATGTTGATAATAATCTTTATTGATTATGTCTTTGAGGGATATTCTAAAGGATGGGAATTCAACCTTGACATGTAAAATAGCTTCCCAACCATAAACAAAGGAGAAGGGAGTGGCTCCAGTAGGTGTGTGATAAGATGTGTGGTAAGCCCAAAGAGTGGGATAGATTTGGTTAAGCCAATAACTTCCGTGTGTGTTGAAAATGATGGTTTGTGTTATTTGGTTTGTTGCTTCTATTTATCCATTAATTGACTATTTTGAGGATAGATTCACGATTAAAGATGGAAAAGGTTGTGTAAAGATATTCCTAGGTATAAGTGCCTTGTAGAATGTATGCACATAGAAGTCTTGACAGGTGAGAATAATTAGTGATGAGATGCCTACAAGATCGATCGTTGAAAGCATGATGGACACGATAGGTTGCATTGTCACAAATGTCCAAACTCGATGTGGTTGTGTTTCGACAACAAGGCTAGAGATGTTAGGCATAAGAGCCAATATTGGAATAATAGAATAAAACTTAATGGTACTTGTTGATGGAACCTCTTCTGTAGTGTCTACAGTAATATCAAGGTTTGAAAGGGAGTCTTGAAATGAGATCAAGGTCTCGTTAGATGTTGGAAGAATGTTGTCGCCCAAAATAGGTTCAATATATGTTTGGGTTGAAAGAAAGTCTTGAAATAAGTTCAAGTGCTCAGTAGATGTTGGAAGAATGTTGTTGTCCAAAATAGGTTCAATGTATGTTTGGGTTGAAAGAGAGTCTTGAAATAAGTTCAAGTGCTCAGTAGATGTTGGAAGAATGTTGTTGTCCAAAATAGGTTCAATGTATATTTGGGTTGAAAGAGAGTCTTGAAATAAGTTCAAGTGCTCAGTAGATGTTGGAAGAATGTTGTTGTCCAAAATAGGTTTAGTGTATGTTTGAACTAATGGAAATAAATTTGAATAAGATATGGATTGGTTTGGAATTAGAGAGTCTTGACTGTTGTCATCGTGATCTCGTGGAATTTTAGTATATATAGGAGTTTCGAAAATAGTCATCTCTTCATGGAAAGTTGTGGTATTGAATGTGTCGTTGGTTACAACAGCGTTGTCATCAAGTTCTACAGAGATGACGTCGTCATCAATTAAGTCTTGGATGTAATTCTTAAATCACACACATTTATCTGTGTGATGACCATCAATGCGATGAAATTCACAATATGTGTTAGGTTTGTACGAGCATGGCTTAGCTTCCCCTTTGGTAAAGGGTTTTTTAACTGGATATCTTATCAGTTTAGCCTCTTTTAGTTGATGAAAAATACTAGAGAGACTTTCTCCAAGGGGGGTAAACTAGCGTTGGACTTTACACGAAGTGATGTCTTCATTAGGTTGTATGATCGACTTTTTGGGTGATTTTTCACTGATTTGGGTAGCCATATGAGAGAGTTGTGTTGTCAACTTATTAATTTGTTCTAATAGCTCATTGTGCGACATTTTTCATGAATTCATCATGTTTGAAAGAGAGGGAGAACGAAGAAATGTGTGATGAAGAACTCAACCTATTGATTGTGATCTTTGTTTTCGCTCAATCAAGTTTTAACAAGGCTATAAAGAGTAAGCTCAAATAAGCTACTCGGGATACAAGTGGGATATAACTCAAACAAGCTATGACAAATATGTTGATTTGTTTGGATTGAACAAGCTTAGTAGACGAAAATTTAAGGAGTACACTTAAACAAGGTACTCAATACAAGTGGGATATAGCTCAAACAATCTATGATGAATATGTTGATTGGTTTGGCTTAAACAAGCTCTAGATTTTTGATAGGAAGAGTAACCCAAACAAGTGACTCAACATAGTTGTGAACTCAAAATGAGCTTTGAAGGGATTTGTGTCAGATGGGATTTTGTTAAACTCGACAGCTGATGAAATAATGAGTGAACTCAAACAATTCACACAATGTCATTTTGATATAGCTTGAAACAAGCTATAAAGGATGTTCTGACAATTCATGAGATAAGGAGCGCAAGTCACTCAATATCTATTGGATATAGCTAAAAAAAAGCTATGGTGGATTTTTTGTTGGCTGAAGTAGGCTAATGAAACTAGTGTGACGTTTTGATCTTCATTGTGGTATTGCTTGAATGTTTTGCTTGGTATTGAATTGGTCGAGAAATGGTGTTGTGGAACTGTTGTCACCAAATCACTGCACCCTCCGAATGGCCAGGATGTGAATAGGATGTTCGGTGTGATTGGGACACATGGGATCACCTCTCAAGCTATGGGACTTGGGCTCGAGGTGAACCTCCGGAGAAGGCCAGCTTCCTCTTCCTAAACTAGGTGCTATACTACTCCTAGTGTAACAAAAATGATTATCTAGTCCTATGCTAACATTTTCATGGGGTTTTAGGGAAAGAGATTTACAGAAATGAAACTATACTAGGGATGGTGATGCACCAAATAAAGGGTGTTTCCAGACTCAAGAAGGGTTAATTTGAAGAGGGTGTGTGCACCAAAGGTCAACTTCACCTACTGCAACTTAGAGAGGGTACAGGATACCACAAACTAAGAGACACGCGTTCGCTTTGTTAAACTTTATCAGACCGAGAAATATACCAGTTTCCCAGTGAAGAAGGATGAACTCAAGAAGGGTGAATAGACACCACAACTCAACTACATGCAATACTCCACCACTCGATAAGCACAGAACTCCAAGAACCTGCAATAGAAACTTAAACTTGCACAGTGTACCTGCAAGTACGAGAAAGGCACAAAGAAGCATAAAAGGATGAAAGGACCGAGATTAGTCACAAAACACACACTTTTATTGCTTCAATAACATGCACAATGCATCATACATTCAGAAGAGGCAATAGTTGCCATTACAGTCTTGAAGAGGAGGCTTGAAAGTTCTCTCAACACACAAGAACAAATTGCAGAAGAGAGAGGATTCTTGAAAAGTATACACTCGCCTGAGATATCTAACTGTCCAACTTGTCTGAACTGTTGGAACCCTTTGAAATGAGCTTCCAACTTACATTTATAGAATAATATGTGAGAAAGAAGAGGAAATGGTCATAATTACATTCCTAAAATGAAGGCCCATGATGTATTTATTACAGTTAGTTGAACCACCTGAGAAGGTTCCATCATGGGTCATTAATTGCCCGATGACCTAGTCTTCTCAATTAATTAAAAGAATATTTAAATAATAATAATAAATATTATTATTAAAATATTTAAATAAAAATATTAGTTTAATTAACATAATGTCGGGACCCCCCCGTTGACCCGTTTGACTTGAAGAGGAGGGGGGTCCATGTGGATAGAGTCTACACAAATCTCAACTCGGTGAGTTTCGAATCCTCTAACTCGGTGTTGCAATCAATTTTGAACCCCACACTAACTCTTTCCTCGCTTTGGCAATTGGATTCTTTTGCATCGAGTCCTTCAGTATTTTGGCAGTGCACTCTGTAATCTCGGCTCCAATCAACAATTATGCCACTATTGGGATCTTAGTATGGCATAGGTAGCTGTGAGCTACACAATATACTCATTTTTCTAGAAACTAAAAAGATCATTTATGTTACAATTTGCAACACATAAAATAAGCCCTTCAAAACATATATTGAACAACTGGGGCAACCAAGAGGACCTTGAAAAAATGTACAGGTAACAACCATATGAATTCTTCCTTAGTCGTGGATCAAAGCTAATAGAAATAAGCTAGCTAAAATTAGCTAGAAACTACAGTATAATCGTCCATTTGTTAAAAACAAGTTTCTCTGAACCTGGTAAAGGAATACTTTTTATTGTCTGATTGGACGTACATAATGGAAGGGTATAAATATTGCCTACTGCCCACAGAGTTTCTCAAAGAGACCATTTACGAGTAGCAAGGATGTAGCATGCAAAACGACCAACCAGGTATTTTCAGAGCTGACCTTCACATTCAATTCATTTCTAGGAGAAAACATGCTGAGCAATATGAATCATTTCATTCTGCACCGTAATAAACCTTCATCTCCTGATTCAGGAAAATTTTATGAAGCCTTGAATAGCGTGACTTCAATCCATCATACATGGCAGTGAATATTTGTTTCCTGCAGCAGTCATTCGATTTGAGTTCAGAATAAGGATAAGCATGCATTCGATACTGAACAGATAACAACATAGTTGGACAACCTGCTTGCTGGAAGCGCTCAAAAGAAAGGCCTCTACTGTACTACAACATGCCTGCTACCTGTGCGTGGGAGTTTGTCTCACGACCACATCAAGTTCAGAATTATATAGAGGATGAGGAGAAGGTCGTGGCAGCTATTAAAGCCGATTCAAAGTATTGGAATCCTAACAAGGACGGATCTGTATGAAAGGAGACACTTTCTTCGTATGATCTATGGAACCCAATCCACAGTCCATGCAACACGCATCCTTTGATCTCCATGCACTCGCTGCTCCACTCGGCATTTGACTCGTTCCTCCAACCTGGCGTCATTCTTTATTCACCGGTTTATATGGCAATTCACTCGCCATCCCTCGGTCATCAACTTCCTCCTGGTGACTTGCACAATGTGCTCCGATCCTGTTTACACAACCCGTGCGAAAGTCTGATTATGGTTTTCCATCCCAATATTTCCATGCTTCGCAATGTTTGCCTGAATCTCCCCTATGCGGAGTGAACAGCTTGGAATGCCATTACCAATAAAGACCTCGGCATACCAGCTCCGAATCCCCACATAACGGCTCGGCCACATTAATCCACGGGCCCCGACCTCAGCTTCGCCACGCAACCTTGGCAAGATAGTAAAAGGTTTCCCATGCGCGGGATTACCTACTTGGTCTGCCATTCAAAAAACCCACTTGGAAATATAGTGAAATGTTTCCCATGCGTGGAATTACCTGCGGCTTGCCATGATCATGCCTTCACTTGGCAATTTGACCCGATTTCTCCAATTCATGGAATCTTTTCAATGGCTCGACATCACATCATTTCCCTTGGCAATGCTCACCTTATTTCCCACGTCTGGGATTGGAGTGTGGGGTTTCATTATCATTTGGCCAGATTTCGTTTTGGACAGATGACCACCGATTTCCACTTTTCCGCTCAGTGTGAGGAGACATCATTTTCTCGGAGCAAACATTTCCACTGTAGCTTGTAAGGTGTGATAATTCTGACAGAATCCTTTATGCCTGCCAACTTAGTGACTCGTTGAAGATGCTCATATAATTGCAAAGAAAACTGTGCCTCATGAATATTCTGATATGAAACAGTTACACCTCTATGAGATTCTCTTCTATGAGTTACATCGTAAAACCAGTAAGGTATGAATAGAGAATCTTTGTAATAAATTTCATCAAGTCTCCTGGTAACACTCTCACTATCACTTAATCGATTTTCATAAAAATATCTTGAAGGAAAATCTTGAATTTGAGGATGCATTCGATGCTGAATAGATAAAAACATAGTTGGACAACCTGCTTGTTGGAAGTGCTCAAAAGAACTCTTACTAAACTGCAACATCCCTACTACCTGTGCACCGAACACTCAGCCGAGGAAGGTCTGAACACCATTATAATTCACAACTCTTTTTAAGATGTTGGTTTGACTCAATTTTACATTGGTATTCAATGGTGCTTATACTATCTTCCTGGGTCAATAGAATTCCTTCCATTATGTAATTACAAACTCGAGATTCAATGATGTTGAACCTCCCATATCTGCATAATTTCATATCATCTCAGTCAAACAAGATAATTCCCCCAAGTGGTTAGTCGAGCATTGTCTTAATGGATTAAACCTGGCATCATGTTGACTTTGACTCTCCCTAGCTTGGCCTTCAGATCTTTTTGCATCGATCTCCACTGAGATCCTTGTACAGTTCCTTTCATTTATCAATTTTCAACGAGCTATATTTTACATTAACAAGACCATCGTTGAGCTCTTACAACTGAGAGTCTCTACCGAGATGATTTCCGAGATGACTATCAATTTGACACTGGATTATCTATCAACTCGACCCCGAATTCTTCACTGAGTTGAGATAAACTGGGTGCCTTTCGATGCTAGGTGATCTCTCACATGCAATTTAATAATTATTTTTAATTTTTGTATCTTGATAATAACCAGAGATGGGTTCCTGGGATTACTATTTTCATTTTGAACGTGATAGGACCCTGTTGTCCAATCTTGCCATGTGTGCAAAATTGGATAACAGGAACACGATTAGGATTTGAATTTTACAATAAACACATTGTTATTAGCCAAGTTTTATGATAAAAACAATGCTAAACTATTTTGTTTACAAACAACAAGCAGTCATGTGTATCAAAGTGTTTTGGCTGAAGAGGTAGATCCTTCAGGAATGATCATTGTTTAATGCAATCATACAAGTATGTCATGGAATGATGGATGCAGGCTCTTATCACTCCAAAAAGATGCATCCTCCGATATACTCTAGTCCTGATATACCTAATTCTATACGGGGAAAAAATTGGTACGGGGAGCCCTTAGAGCACTGGAGGAGACTCACCAATTCTTACTTGCCTATTTTGGAGTGAATCACCACATCCAGAACAGGTTTTGTGAAAAGGTGAAAGGTGATGGAGGGATGAATGTGTATGGTGTCCTTATAAATCCCTGAAGATTTAGAGGGATGATGCCCAGGCTTCGTTGTTACAGCTATTTAGGCATGACTCGCATGTGTTGCATGACAACATTACATGTAAGTGAAGAGTAGGGGCGAAGTAAATACCGAATGCTGTGATGAGACTAGGTCCCAAAGTGCATTGCAGATGCAAATGTTGTTGGTGTGTGGTAGCCAAGTCCACGTCACTGGTGTAGCTTTGGTGGTGATGAAATCTACCTTGTCTACATGCAAAAATAAAATGATAAAGTGATTAAACGCAGGGTTCTTTCCAACTTGAAATAAATCACTAGCAGAAAATAATTACGTACCTGAGCGAACTTTTTTTTTGTTTCAGCAATTTTCTTTGAATGGTGGTATTTTTGAGGGATTTTTGTTGTTTTTGTGTTTTTGTTTTTGATAGTATTCCAGTGACGCAGTCCTACAGAAAAAAAAATAGTAGTTATCCTGCAAACGAAATGTTAGAAAAGTGATCATGGTTGTTTTTGATTTTCCAGATCTCTCGAAGGTGCAGGAAAAGAGTATACACAACCAACGACCAAAAAAATATTAATAATATGATAAAGGAAAATAATGATTGAAATGACAGTTGGAAAACAAAGCTAGAGTATCCTGCAATGTTAGAAGAAGAAACTAAAAAAAAATGTGACGGTTTCTGATTTTCCAGATTGCTCGAAGGCGCAAGAAAAGAGCATACGCGGATACAATTGGAATAGATTTTTTTAAAATATTAATAATTATTGCAATTAATCATGATTGTGAAATAACGATAATGATTGTTTTCACAAAAAATAAAAACAACGAAAGAAGAGTGTGAAAACGTTACCTAGAAGTGTTGTCGTGGAAAATTGAAATGTAAGGCAAAAAATTAAAAATTAAAAAAAATTGTTTTGTGGAGCCCAGGTGGCCTCACGTTTCTGATTTCCAAGATCACTTTTGAAGTGTGAGGAAAGAGCATATGCGTGAAGTTGTTATGTTAAATAAAATAAAATTAAAATTAAAAAAAAAACTATAATTTTGTTATTTTTGTTAAAAAGATAGGTGTTAGAAGAAATGAAACCAAAAATTTTCTGTATGTCTAAATCAAAAAATTATTTTTCCATTGGATATATCTTTTTGATACCTTTCCATTAAAAAAAAATTAAGTCATTTTGAGTTCGGGAGCAAAATTTATGGCTTCTGGAAGATGGGCTACGGTAGCACTCTGAATGAAAATTTTAAACATGAGAAAAACGTCCCGGGAGCTAGTTTTTTTTATTTTTTGACTTCTGTACTTCACCTGAGGAGCTAAAATTTTGACAGCAAGGTTAAAAAAGAACAATAAACAGAAATAAAGAGTTAGATCACAAAATGATTGACTAAAATAAAAGAAAAAAAATGATTAACTTCCTACAATATAATTATTTTAGCAAAAGTAAATAAATAAATGCATTTTCTGGATTGGTTGTCCCATGACAGTAAGATGATAAACTAATGACTAGTTCATGTGTTTCTATAGATTATGAGTGAATAGAAAAATCAGAACTGGGAACTAAACACCAAGCACCGAGGAGATCAAAGACAGGATAAGCTTCATAGTTTCATTGTTGTTATAACCTGCAGATACACCACAAGACACCACACAACAAAAACACTACCCAAAGCGTGAAGGTTAACCAAAGAAGACCATAAGGAATAAAAAAGGAAATAATAATAGACAATAATAAACAAAGAACATATAAAACCACTAATTGGGAAATTAATGGTAACATATCGAAAGTAATCGGGCGTGCCAGAATGTAAGCTAGGAAAAATACACTACTAACAAGGAAGTAAAATACCAATAATCATACCTCCTAATTCGCGTTCCGTAGCAAATCTCAGAATGGGCTAGGAAACTTGGATTAAACCCTGATTGTGTGATATGTAGGTGCTTTTCTTCAAGATGGAGCAAGACCTTCCTGCAACAATGATCCTCTTACTTTGCACCAGATGGGAAAAAGGATTATGAGGCTATATGGGCATTAGGACGAGGCAGAAAGATGTTCTTTGCTCAAAGGATGGAAGAACTTAGATAGGGAATTCAAGCTTATTCTCCGTGTGTTTAAAGGGGAGGGGTAAGGTTGTATTTATAGCATGGGGGAGTGATTAACTTAGAGTAATTTAAGTAATCATGGTTTGAAAATGTGGGCAAGATTAAGTGAGTGGCTTGAAAATGTGGGCAAGATTAGGTGAGTGATTTGAAAATGTGGGCAAGATTAGATGAGTGGGGGCCACAAAGAATGGGTGAGGATTTGAATTATATTTTTAATTCATAAGTGGAGGATTTTAGGTGAGTGGGGACCACGAAGGGTGGGCGAGGATTTGAATTTGAATTTTTAATTCAATAGTAGAAAAACATGGAGAATAACGATATGTGGTGAGGATTGGGTTATTTTTTGGATTTTGAAATGGATAATTAATCAAATTATATTTGATTAATTCGAAGTGTATTTTTGTGGGAAATGAGGAAGGGGAATTAATTGATTTAGGATAGATGTGAAATTAGGGTGTCTATAATTACTAACCTATAAATAACTTATCTCACTATGCATTAGACTGTAGCAGACTGGTATGCGAACTAGGCAGGCTATGACCGAATGACTTCAGGAAGAGTAGAAGCTGATTGGGTGTCTTTTTTGAGGCACTTGGGAGTGTATTGGGGTGCCTTGGGGCACCCTGATCTGGATTTTGGGCACTAGGGATTATGAAAAATCTCAGGATTTGTGTTCGGTGGTGTCGTAAGTAGATCCGAAACCTTACTTGTCTGTTGCACTTGATTTGTTGGATGAACTAAATAATGACCTACAAAACAAACAGTTAGTGGGGTTGGACTAATCTCAGCTGCCAAACTAGTGGACTTAGTGTTGAGCATTACACTACATTACAGACCCTGATGTAGTTATGGTACGTGTGTGTGTAATTTTGTGCCTAAGGTGTCCTAACGCCAATGATGCGATAATAAGGGGAAATATCTAGATGTAAAATGCAAAATAATGGATAAAATGGAAAGAATACAACCCTTTCCCCGTGTGCTTGTGTGACGTAGATGTGATTTTGATGTAGAAGAATCCCAAATGCAGTCCCTTTCCTTATTAGATAGCTTCCGTTGATGTGTGCGATGTCCGCCCATAATGTAGTGAGTATGCTTTGTTTATATATGGATATCTTGCTCAAACTTCGACACTAGTGACCCAAAAGTGTCGACTATGACCTAGGGGAATACATGGGGTGACCATTAGGATCGACCTCAAACAAAGAAATTAAGACCACAAATTATGATGACAGAGGCTCCTAAAATCATGGACTAGGGTGCCCCGAGGTGCCCCAATGTAGACCTAAAGATGACACTTGAGAAAATTATGATATCTGAGATACCCTAGAAGATGGTCAAAACTGCAGAGACAACTGACGACCGAACTGGACAAACAATAATGACTCTTGACCAAATGACAAAAAGACCTAGGAATGAATCACTAGTGAATACCTCTTATTATGCAAGATCCATATTTAAATTAACATACTCGATGGTATAAATATAATAGTAGGTGCGTGATTTTGTGACTATAATTATGTTTTGAGAAAAAAAAAATATTTCTGGCCATTAGTCTCTCAATTTTAAATGGATCATGATTTTCCCTCCCTATAGAACATGCACCAATTTCATTCAAGGTCGTATTCTCTAGCTTTACAGATACAACTATTGTCTCTCATATCCACTAGTCTTTTTTGTATTTACTTTGACCATACTTTTGATTATTCTCCCACTATTTCAAAAAATAAATCAACCTCATATATATATATATATATATATATATATAACCCAATTGCAAGAATTATGATTCTCTGTAGAACGATTTGAAATGTAACACTTCAATCTTTCATTCACTATATTTGTAATCATCCCAATTCCCCCACTTAAGTATTATCATCCTATTGTTTGGTTATATTAGTTGGAAATCTCTCTGTATTTTCATAATGTAAATATTACTCACTAACTTCCCAAATGAAGAATTCTATTCAAAAAATTTATCATCGTATCGTATGAAATAAGATCTTATTAATTAATAAGAAAAAAATAGATACACTTAGTAGTTTTAGGTTTATTATTGAATCCGATCCAAAATGGATCATGAAGATAATCCTATTTACTCAGTAAAACAAGAGGCTATCAAACAAGGTTCTTAACATGTCAAAGTCTTGAGAAAAAAAGTTAGCTTCCTATTAAAATTCCTTTGTAGAGTTTGTAATTCATCATATGTATGTTTTTACTATGTATTTGGGTTCCTCTTGAAAAATACACACTTTTAAAAAAACATAATCTAATTTCAAGTTCGTATGCAAAAGTCATGGCTTCTAGAAGTTACAAGGCTTTTTAAGGTTTCAAAACCACTTGTAGAAACATTAGCGGTTTTACAAATCATTCATGGTTTTGAAAAATACCCTGGTGGTTTCGTAACCACCACTTGCGGATAGAGGTGGTGTCATCATACGACAAATGAATACTCTTAAAATGTAACACTAAGAATATTTTGACCTCCAAAATGGTTTATTGGAAAATTCTCGAGGTAAAGGCATATTACAAGTTTGATGAGGGTTAGTTACGAGATGGAAACATCATAAGAAGTTTAGAAATGGGTTCCCATTTCCAATTAAGTCAAGTTAGATTCGTGGTTCGTAATTCATTCATTCATTCACCATTTAAGGGGGATTGGAAAAAAGAGTTCCATGGTAAAGAGGAGAAGAGAATAAATCGTATTTGCACCATTCTCATTATCCATATAAGATAGAGATGAGAATATCAGAATACATAGTCGATATGGTTGATTTTAGTATTCATCCATGAGGGGATCCTCCCATTGAACATTATAGAGGTCATATAAGTTTAGGATCCCATGAGATTGACATCCTTAATATAATCCCATGAAAGCATAAATCTTGTAAATTGCGTAACATAGTGGAGATGAAGAAGCATGACTTCACTCTTGTTGGAGTTTTCTCACATTGAGTTTCTCCATGGTTAAAATATTGTGTTTATCTCCTTTTTCTTATGTTTTCTTTATTATTTGTATGTTTTATAGTACTACAACTAGTCTAACACTTAAGAGAGCTCAAGAACCCTTATTGATAAGCATAACACTTGTTTAATAAAGGGAAAAAACCTCTCATTCTTTTGTACTCTCATAAAAACACATTGAATTACAGTAGCAAAATCACGCACTTGGGTACATTTCTAGGTCTATAAACACATGCTTGCATTCATATGATTCTTAAGAAAGAAAACTAATAATTGACAACTATCTTTGGCATCTTTGCTTTGTCTTTGGTCTTATTTTTGGTCCTTGACACCCTACATCCCATTCGGTACTTTATTGCTTTATCTTTCATGATTCTATGCACCAACGCCCAACCAAGATGCCAATGCTCAGGTGCCCTTGTCTGCTCTTGAAGCCCCCGAGCTCTTTCTATCTTACTCACTCTTTTTGGGCCTCTTTTATCTTTTGAGCATCTTATTTTCTTATGGGTCAGAATTTTAGTTATCAATTACGAAATTCAAACAAGGGAATCATATAAATACAAAGCCGTGTGACCAAAATAAAGGACCAAGCACTAAGCATTACTATCATCACCTAAGCTATCATCTAAAAGGAACCTAAAGCACTCTAAAGCATCGATATAACATCCATTCAAGGGACAAGGGAATGCATTTTCTATATACACTGTATAGGAAGGGGAAATTCACTTTTCCATCCACACATTCTATTTACATTAGTACATCTAACTATTGTTCGGTATCACATGAGCTTGCATAAGGGCTTCCTAGGGCACAATTATATCACACATGCACAAGAACTACATGGAGTCTGAGATTTAGTGTAGTGATCAGTCATAAGTTCACTTAGTTGGGTGACTGATGGGATCATTTTGACTCCCCATATTTCATCTTTTCTTTTTGGGATTTGATGTAGTTTGAGGATTTTATAGGTCATCTTCTCTTTGCATGTTGCAGGAGAATTTGATTATCATACAATGACATATAGGCATCCAAAAGTGAAGTTTAGTGACACTTGTGTGATAAAAAAAACTATTTTTTGAGTTCTTGTGTAGTCACATACACCCAACAGAGGTATTTGGTGCCTAGGCACCCTCACCCTAATCTAGGCACCTTAGTCTAGGCTCATCTGACAGTTCCAAGATTTTCTATGCTCAGTTGTGACAATTTTCCTTTCATGTTCATCAATCTTCCAGTCTATAATAGTACCAGGAATAATGTGAATCAACTAAGTCTTTCTTTCTCCCTCTTGCACTTAGGGTTACCTATTTTACTTTCTTATTGCTTGTGTCATCTATATTCCAAAAATTATTTATTAGTTTTTTTTATCATATGTGACTTTGCAATTCGGGTTTTAGCATAAATCTAATTTTGTTAAATCATTTGGTGAACCTGCATTCAAATAATTTTGGATCCTTCTTTTTCTTATCTCATGGCTCCTAAAAATCCTTTAATCTCATTGCATGACTTGCTTAAAATGTACCCACCTTGTCAAGATGTTCTTCATAAAGCCCTAGGCACTATGTATCTACCTCGCAATACACCCACTCAAGTAAGTGTCATCTTTGATCATCTATCTGATGACTTTATTCATCTTATTTCTCTATCTAATCAACCTATCTTAGAATCCATTCAAGCTTTGCATCGTTTATTTCAAGATAAAATTTAGGCTATGTAGGGTTCATTTTAAGAAGACCCCTTTGAAAAATTACTTTCAAATCGTTGGCGAATCTCATAAATCGACTTTCGAATCGTTGGTGAATTTATGAAAAAATGTTTCGTGGCAAAGGCAATTTCACAGAGCATTGTTCCCTCATTTTCAAAATTTTGTCTGGGTAGGTTAGACAGGTTAGACAGGTGGGTTGGATGGAGGTTGGATGATCAAGGATTGGACAGAGGTTGGATGACCAATGTTAGACGGGTGAGTTGGACAGGTGGGTTGGATGAATGGGTTGGACGGGTCAATGGTTGGACGGGTGGGTTGGACGGGAGGGTTGGATGGGTAGGAGTTGGATGGGCAGGGGTTGGATGGGAAGGGGGTGGACGGGAAATGGTTGGTCGGGTGGGTTGGACGGGTGAGGAGTTGGACGGCCAAGGGTTGGACGTGGTGGGTTGGACCGAGGGTTGGTCGGTGTTGGATGGGTGGGTTGGACGGAGAGGAGGTTGGATGGGTGTATTAGATGGGTTGGTTGGACGGGAGAGTTTGGTGGGTTGGACGGGGGTTGGAAAACTCTTGGTTGGTCGGTGAGTTAGACGGGTAAGTTGTTAGAGTCTAGACGGCTCATGGATTGGTTGGGTAACAGTTAGGGTTTGTAGTCTTTGGACAGTTAAGCCTGGAGTAGTTGTACGTGTGGGTTGGGCATTGATACCAATGAATTTAATGTTCATTAATGATACCCCTGGGCCCTATAAATATCCTTTCAAGGTTCATTTTTTCACTTTTATACGTAAATTTCTAGTGCTCTGAGCTCTCCAATTTTACACCCAAATTTCACTTCTCCCAAATTTCAGCAATGGCCAGTACCACATCTATTCCTACACCCAAATTTCAATACAAAAACCTCATGTGCCCACAGATTTTAGCTCTACTAAAAGCAAAAGACGCTCCAAAGGATTGGCTTGAAAAATTAGAATTTTCCAGGCTTGTGAACATGCCCCAATTCGACACTGATACATCAGTCCTTGATTACCTTCTCGCCTCTTACAACGACAGTAATGGACAATTTTCCGTTCTTCTCGTGCATCCAAAACGTCGTCAAATTTATTTTTCTATTGAACCCAAAGACGTGCATCGGTTAACAGGTTTACCTTTCGAAAATAAGCTGCCTGTTACTACAAAGGCTATCCTTACAGATGAAGATTTAAAAAGTTTTGGAGTCTCACTACAATGTACAGGTTCATGGTAAGTTTATTATTTTCAAATGCTTTTTTTCTTAACATTACTCGACCACACAAAGGCTCTAACATTTCTTTTCTGTAATTGCAGCTCCTCTTAATCATTCATCAAGAGGCCTTCTTCTACAAGGTATTACAAACAAATTCTTTATTGCAGTTGCTTCACTTTTTCAGGCCATGATTGTATTACAGGGAAGATCTGTAGACATTCTGTATTGGGTAGTTCAGTATTTATTATGGACACTAGCAGGAAAATAATTTGATTGGTGCAGTTATTTTTCCAATAGAATAAAATAATATATCTCCCATGCCCGCAAAGCCAATCAAACTGATAAATCAAGGGCTATATTTTCTTGTTGAAATTTTATTCTTGCTTTCTATTATGAAGCGTACTACAAATTGACGCAGCATAAGATTCCTACTGCAATCAATGATAAGATGATTGGTCTTAGTCTTGAAGAACAACATGTAACAGTTACTTTTACTGTTTACTTGTTATAACGATTTCAATTTCAATATTTTGAATAAAATAATAATTGTATGATTTTATTTTGTAGAGAAAAATTATAGCTGCAACATCGCATAAGGAGGAAATTGCTAGAGGTAAAGCCCCTCCAGAGGTATTTGCTGATTCTGACATGGATTCAACAGAATCAACACCAATAAGACCTCTTCAAAAGCGACCTAGGGGGTCGATATGCACATCATGTTTACCATCACATTTAACTACATGTATGAATAATGAAGTTATCTTTTTATATAAATTAAAAATTCAAACAATTAATATAGATTATGTATTCTAATATTTCTAATGATCTTTTCTACATGTATTGTATTCAGAAACTACTGAGATGGATGATGAATATCAAACACATTCCGGGTCTCTAGAGATCAAAATATCATGATTTTCTCTTTGTCTATGTGAGGCATATTGTACAGCAGTTTGATTCGCATGTTTTGTTTCCTTACAATTTTTTAGCATTTACAAAGCACTAACCATTATATTCTAATAATTTGTTGTTTGCTCCATGCATGTAATATGGCTTCAGGTCATATTCCACTTGCAAGGAGGCCACCAGTTCCTCCAACACGTTAAGTACAAATAGAAAGGAGGACTTCAGGAAATATTATTAGGTTTCCTATAGAGTCAATAGGAATAGTTCATCCTACTACAACCGAATTTCTTGGGTTGTCACTAGGTGGGGTTTTAAGTGTAACAACACACAACTTTTCAACAACATCTCCCTTGATGAGGAGTATATAGGCTTTGATAGTGGGAATGGAGGCAAGAGTAACTGTTTTAACACCCACGACATGATTCAATCTACTCCGCTTCCACAACCAAATGTGCATGGAATACAAGGCAATGACTCTCCACCTCCGCTAAGGGATGCTCCATAAACAGATGATGAAAAAGACACACTTTATATTAGAAAATATGATATCAGATAGCATTTTGGCAAAAATTCAAGAGGTTGTAATGTCTGATGTGGATTTGGTGTAGTCTTGGGAAAGGAGAGCAAAAAATTTGATAAAAGAAATAAATACTAGATACCATAATCATGCTCAAAGGCATTAATTGTCCATTGCCGTAGAGAGCCAACCAACATGGCAGGATGTTTTGCTAAACAAAGCTCAATCAGGGACAATTTCATATAGTAATGATTACAATGATGAAATTGTAGACGTAATGCTAAACAGGTTGGAAAATCTCAATGTTGAAGCACATGCTTACTACAACAAAAGGTCTAAAGACAAGACTAATTTTTTAATAGCAAATGTAGAAAAAGAGAAAGCTGTTGTAAGTGGGCATTTACTTTTACATGAAAAATTAAATATTATCTTATATTATAACCACGGCAATATATTTTTTTCATATTATTTGATAGACTAAAAATTTAATATTTCTATTTTGTAAGAAAAATATGAAAATTTAAAGAAAGAAACAGATTTTTTTGAAGCACATTTGAAGAATGCCCGCAAAACCCTGAATTCTTTTATATAGTTGAAGGAAAAACTCATTGTTATTAATAAACAAAATAATACATTGAGAAGGGTAATAAAGGAGCATAATATGGATCCAGAAATCTTACTGAAGGAAAAGACAGATGCAAATGCAATAATTTTTTCTACAGGAGATGTAGCGAGGGAGGAGCTGAATATACTGGAAAATATCAACACTACAATAGGAGATCTTCAGGCATCAGGATTTATTCCTCCATCTCTTACGCAAGAAAAAGAAAAACTTCACCTGCATCATAAAATTTGATAAGTTAGTTAAGTTCACCATGTGACAAGTGTATTGTCACAATTCTGACACTGGTGTAGGAATTAAAAGATAGTGGTCAGCCCTTTTTTATTTTTTATTCCAGGTGGCAGACGTAAGGAAAACTATGATTTTGAATCATAGGCAGAAAAGAGGATAACCTCGTAATGTGTCCTTATATGAAAGAACTTGTCTAGAAGCTTTGAGATGTTATTGTTGTAAATATCTTCCCCCCGGATAGATATAGACAAGCAAAAGAATTTGGAAATCAGAGGAACTCAAAACCTGACACTTATTTATGCGAAAAGTCACGCCCATGGTGCAGGTTAGAGGTGCAGGTAAAGGGCACATGACATAAGATGTCGACACGAAGAAATTCACACCTTGGCGTAGGTAAAGGGCGCATGGCATAAGATGTCAACACGAAGAAATTTGCGCCTTAGCACAGGTAAAGGGCGCATGACATAAGATGTCGACACGAAGAAATTTACACCAACGCATAGCTTAAAGGCGCAGGCAAAAGGGTGTCGACATGAAGTAATTTACGCCAAGGTGCATGTAGAAGGCACACGTCAAAGAATGTCGACACGAAAAAGGATGCGCCAAGGCACAGGCAAAAGAGTGTCGACATGTAAATGTGTATAAATGGATGCGCTCCATAAGGCGTAGGTTAAGGGTGCACGTCAAAGAATGTCGACATGAAAAAGGATGCGCCAAGGCACAGGAAAAAGAGTGTCAACATGAAAATGGATGCGCCAAGGTGCAGGTTAAGGGTGCACAACAAAGGGTGTCGACACGAAAAAGTTTGCACCAAGGCGCATGTTAAAGGTGCATAGCAAAGGATGTCAACACGAAAAAGGATACGCTAAGACGGAGGTAAAAGAGTGTCGACATGAAAATGGATGTGCCTTGGTAGAGGTAAAGGGGTGCACGACATAAGGTGTCGAAACGAAGAAATTCACGCCTTGGCGCAGGCAAAGGGCGCATGACATAAGATGTCGACACGAAAAAGGATGCGCCAAGGCGCAGGCAAAAGAGTGTTGACATAAAAATGGATGCGCCAAAGCACAAGTTAAGGGCACACAACAAAGGGTGTCGACAAGAAAAATTTCGCGCCAAGGCGCAGGTTGAAGGTGCACGTCAAAGAATGTCGACATGAAAAAGGATGCGCCAAGGCACAGGAAAAAGAGTGTCGACATGTAAATGGATGCACCAAGGCGCAGGTTAAGGGTGCACATCAAATAATGTCAACATGAAAAGGGATGCACCAAGGCATAGGTAAAAGAGTGTCGACATGTAATTTTCAGTGCCTATGTCTTCGGGAGGTGCAACATTTTGAGCGTTGACATTCAGATATTCAGATGGCCATAACTTTTCACAGGGAGCTCAGATTCACGCAAGGTTGGACTTTTTAGAAATATTACGAGGTCCTCTATCCAACTATGACTGGATATCTTTAATTAGGTGGGAAAAAATTCTTAAAAATGGAAAATACAGTTCGCCACTTTTGGGTTTGGTAGGGTTCTCACCTACCACCATAATGAGATGAATTAAATGCAAACTGGAGGTGGTTGGGGTAGATTTGGAATTCCTCTCTCTTCTCTCTCTCATTCTTCCTATAAATTGTAATGAGGGGATTCTTTCTAAAGGTTGGACATTCTTGTTTTGCCCCTCCCTTCTTCTCTTTGGCAGGTGAGTTTGTGGAGTTCAAACCTCCCATTTAAAACTGTAATGCAACTTTTCCTCTTGGCATTTTGTAGTGTATTGTATCAATCTTTGGAGAAAATAATGCATGTCTGTGGATGATTCTCAACCCTCTCTGTGTTCATTTGCATCCTCCTGATATTTCACTGCAAATCTGGTTATCTGTGCATGATCTGGCATTACATTTTACTGGTTTTTTGTTTGTTGGTGAGACAGATGTACTTTATCAACACTGTAGCGGTGCATCAGGCATTTGTAGTTTAGCAGCTTTATTTTTATGCATCTTCTTCCATGTCTCGCAAGAAAAAGAAAAAGCTTTAGATCATAGGTTTGATAAGTGAGTAAAGTTCACCTCTGACAGGTGTTTGTCACATGTGCACTGAACAGTAGGAATTAGGAATTGGCCCATCCCTTTTTTAGCTTTTCCAATTCGCAAGTGTCCCACAATAAGGAAAAGCTCCATGATTATGCAATCATAGGCACTGAAAAGAGGATCAACCTCGTCAAGTGTGCTTATACACTCAGGGGTGCTGTGAGCTTTGATCAAAAGTTATAACAACTCCTTTTTTGAATTTTTTTGGCCAACAATGCTTTATGAATTTGTACTTTTTCATAAATTAATTCACCACATGAGAAATCAATTTCAAATGAAATTTGGAAGTTAGAATTATATAATGTTAATTATATATTAATACAAACTATGTTTCTTTTCTATTGTTTACGTAAATGTTGCTTAAATTTACACTATTTTGTTTCATTACATTTCTAAATTCTTGCAGATGTAAAATAAATAAATTAACAAATATAAAAGATGAATGTGTTCTTATTTCAGTCTAAATTTGAAAACCAAACATAAAAAACAAATGGCATAATTGAAACAAATAATGACATTGTTGCAATGACGAAGGATCAAATAATGAAAAATATAATATTGCATTTATTGAAAGTTGTAATCACTGAATGAAGTACATAAGTAGTCTCAATAATGTATAGAAGAAATGAAATCTATGTGAATTCGAACAGTCATGGAGCAACACTTTCATTTGTGTCTTGGAAATCAACTGCAACATGATTTTTGGATGTGTCTCGATCCCCTCGGTCAGGCAGAATATTACTAACTCCTATTCTTTCTACTAGTGAATTCCATGATGACAGTGCTCTATCATAAGGAAAAGACTCCACTGAGTAACTTGATACATACAATCTGAGACAACTTTCTAGATTCCTATCCAATTTGTTTCAAACTTTTGACTTTAAAAAGGATAGTGCACTGAAAACCCTCTCATCTTCCACAGAACCTAGAATCATTATTTGACAGAGCTCATACAGCTTAATATACTCGCTCAAATCTTCACTTAGAATACTACTAGAACAAATATCCTTCCAAATCCTTTTCATGGCACTGTAATCCTGTGGGTTTTGTAGAAGCTGAACTTGTCATATCATTGTATTAGAAAAATCCATTGACTATGAACTAAGTAGTTTTCTTTCCAAAATTCCTTCTACTGAAACTCCATTTACCTCTACAGTCTTACAGAAATGATTAGTTAAGATCACCCATGTTTTTGACAAATAAAGGACTGATAGATGTATAAGGTTTTCCGCCAGACAAATTCCAGAACTGTGGATTTACAACTCCCATTGCTTCAAGTATTTTATCATTTTTGAATCTTTCCCGGATCTCTTTAGCTAATGATTCAGATATCTTTCTCAACTTATTCCTAGTTTCCATTAATACTGCATCATATAAATTTCGTGTCACTCTTACTTCTTCTATTTCTGAGTTATCCATATCAATTCTTTTTTGGTACGTATGAAGTGGAATCTCTTTTCCATGTGTTGTTATACACAGATGATCATTTATATTATACTTTAAGAAGCACCTGGAATTTTTCAAATCTGTCAATGCATTCCAGTTTTCAAAAGCAGCACCCTGAAAACTCCCATCAGAAATATATAAACTTTCTAGACTCCAGCAAACACGTCTTCTGAGTCTTATAAAGTCTGTAATGTAGAAAGACCGATCTTGAGCATGCTTCATTAAAATATTAAGCTCCCTCAACATGGGAAAAATACCACAAAGTGTGAGTAAAGTTTCTATGTCAGTTAGATAGCACAATAGATCTTTAGCTTTATCTACATCCCTGTGGTATTTAAACATAAATCCTATCAGTGAAGGATATTCATCATATATTCTACAAGCAGGTTCGTACATAGATATTCATCTGGTATCTACATCTTTGAGAAGTTTTTTTCCCTCTGTTAGTCCAATAACAAATTTTTGAAATTCTAAAAATTTCTTAGGACTGCAAGAATAATAGGCATTGAGATTACGTATCAATTCCTCCACTTTAGCTACATTTTCAAATGTGCTCACAATTTTGTAGGTGAGATTCATTCTGTGAGCCATGTAGTGGACAACAACCATATACAGAGCAATAGTTGTCTAAAGTCTAACACACGGACCATTTCTGGCTCCCTGCATTACAACTGCACCATCGGTTCCAACACAAACTAATTTTGTTGCAATGGAAAAGTCATCCATTCCGTTGATATCCTTCAGATTTGATACCACCAATTTATAAATATTCTCAGAATTGCAATTCTCTGTCATTTTATGAATTGCCAAGAGGTGTGGAGTCCTCATTTCATTATTAAATGTGTAAACATGAATACATATCCATGAAGTATTATCGACTGCGGTAACCTCATCTAAAGAAAGGGAAATATACTTTGCCTTTTGAACACACAGTTTCATATCCTCCTTCTCTACCAGAGATAGACATTTTGCAATCTCCCAGCTGCTGGTATCTGACCAATGAGATTGTGGAACATTCTTTAAACCAATAACTTGATACAACATTCTATTTTCTCCAAAATTTGACATCGGTCTTCCCCTTTTCATTATATGAAATACGGTTGCAAATTGAATACCCTTTGCTTGCATTTCTGCCTCCATAGCTTTGCTCAATTTTCCTACTATGGTCCCACCTTTTTCATTTACATATTTGATACGTTTTTGTTCCTTTTCATACTCTTCTGCATATTTGACATGTAGACAATATTTTGCATCTTTCCATTTATGTGTTCTGACTATGTTGCCATCCTTCAAGCTTTTGGGAAATGTATATTTTCCCACAGTGTTTTTCATTTGTGTCCAGTTTGAGCTGCATCGTGTGATCCTTCCCATATTTTCAACCACATATTTTGCATCAACATTGTGTTGGAACATCATTACAATTTTCAGTGTGCACAGGTTCAATAAAAGGATATTTTGCAGCCCATTTGAACTAGAATTTCCTTCCAATTGTTCAGTTTGCCATCTTTCTTCTAACATATTTTATTTTTTTTCCTTGGGATTCAACTTTTGCATCTGGGCTGTCAGCAAAAATATTTTGAATCTTATGTCTCCTTCTTTCTGGAAATAGACCTTGGAGTAGAAGCTTCCTCTACTGGTGTATCCTGGGAGTTTGATGAATTTCTTGCACTTATATTTCATCAAGGGACGGAATGTTTGCCTCAACATATAATGGATCATCAATATCTATAAATTGATTATTGTGTGAAGGAATTTCTTAAAAATTCTGCAAATAATTTTATAAAATTGTTACTTATATAGTATTAATCTTATCTATAGTTAAATTTTTACAGAGTACAAATGTCAAAGAGTTCCAAGAACAGTATCATAAACATAATTATTAAATTCTGTTAGATAAAATAACCAATAAATAACACTTGCCACATACCGATATTTTCAGCCGAAGCAGAAATCGACTTCATTTTTTGTGATTTTCCAAAATATCCAAGCAAAGTATTGGCACCCTTTTTTGAACTTGCTGAATTTGTAATCTTTTTGCCCTGATTTCTAGTTTCCATGACTACTTACTGCTTAGGGCCCTTAGGGGTGGCTTTTATGTTCCAAGGCTCTGAGAATGGATGGTAAAGGGTTGGACGGTTCAAGGGTTTGATGGTGAGGGGTTGGACGGTGAAGGGTTGGATGGCTTAGGGTTGGACGATTAGGGGTTGGACGGATAGAGGTTGGACGGCTAGGGGTTGGACGGCTAGGGGTTGGATGGATAGGGATTGGACATAATAGAGTTGGATGGTTCAGATTACAGAGTTAGTCGGGTCAGCGCTAGATGGCTCAGGGTTGGATGGCTCAGAGTTGGATGGCTTACAGTTGGACGACTCATATTTCAGACTTCAGTGTTGACAGCTGAGGATTTTCTTATGTTTACTTCGGTGAATATGCGCATGATATGATTCGAAATGGTGGCAAATTACATTCATTTGCTCTTATATATGTGTAAAATCTAGGTGAAACAAATAGTATAAGGGACATGTCGACTGAATTTTTCAGTGAATAAGTTGGCTCTAAACAACATAATATTCACCAATTCAAATTTCCATAATCCTTGATTTTTACGAGTTTACGAAAATTTGCCACTAAATTTTTTCCTGAGGCTATGGAATCCATGATTATATATCTCAAAGCTAAAATCCAAGATCTCAAGGATGATTCTTAAGCCCATGCTTGTTCTTATTCTACATCTCATCCTCATTCTATGTCTTCTACATGTTCTCATTTCATTGAACTGTAAGTCTTACCACTCCCAACGCCTTTCAAGTTTGATTTCAATGTTAAGCAATAAGATATTCCACTGGAGCTCCTCACTCATCAATTGATCAACTTGTCATCTACTAAATTCTATCCTCCTTATCAGATTGTAAAATATCAAGGTCATCCATATTGTAATTATCATTGAATTAATGGACATAATGACAATGATTGCTATGCTCTTAAATGAAAAATTGGCCACCTTAAGCATTATGGTCTTATCTCATTTTCCACATAAAAATGTTGCTACATGTTCATCTCCAATTTCTACATCTCAATAGGTTCCAAAATCAGATTCATCTATGTCTAGTAAGCATCATGCCATTTCTTATAATGTCCCTACTTTGGTACGTTAAGAACCACCCATCCAACCTAGTGGCATACCATATTCAAAGTTATCTACTCCATCATATCCTATCATGTCTTCTACTATATTATCAACTCCTCCTAAGAAAGTTCCTCTCAAATTCAATCCATCACTTCCTTCTACTAAATATTCTACCACATCACCAACTCCTAAACAACCTCATCTAAAAATTGGTACAACACCTCCTCCTCTCCAATATTCTACAACGTTATCAATCCCACATAAGCTACAAAAAATCATTTTTATCAAGGAAACTACTCCTTACATTGATCCCATTAGCAATATCAACTAGATCTACACACTTGGGGGGCATCATGTGTACTTCCCCCCTATTATAATCCTCAGGTGTCTATCATTTCTATTACTACGCTCCTTGCTTCATACTTCCTATTTCTAGGCAATCTTACACAACTTGATACACTTTATATCGTCATTACCCTATGAAGCACTCTCATGCTAAGGTTCACACTTAATTATTGAGGGCATAGTACATCCATGAACCTCACACACTACACATTTCATGCTCCACACTTTACGATACATCTTTCTAGCATTTTCTTCTCACACATCATTCTATCCTTCTTTTACATTTTATGTTATATGCTTCATGTTTTATCTATCTAATGCACATTTTAAACCATTAACCTATGACACACTCTAGTTCCATGGTTCATACTTGACTGTTGAGGGTATAAATTTTAAATGAACCTCACCACATTCGCTCTTTATGTTCTATGCTTAATTGATCAATATTTCTAGCATTTATTTTAAACCATTTCCCAATGACGCACTCTTGTTCTATGGTTCATTCTTGATTGTCTAGAGGTATTTTATAAATGAATCTTATCTTATACTCATACACATGCTCTCGGGGGCACATTGATCCTATCACATTCATATTGCATATCATTCCATCTCACTCATTCATAGCATACTACATATCTTGGTTGTACATACTCTTGCTTTCTTATATTAGTTACATGTACATTGTGTTTACTATGTCAGATTGATATCTAATATGTCATTATCTTTATCATATACATATGCATGTTCACTTGTTCTCTAGTTTTGGATGTAAAATTTCTACAAATATTTACATGCAACAATGATGCTTTGCATTGTACCTCTTACTAGTCCCAGCGAGGCTCCTAGGGGAGTCTACTTTCTTACACATCACATGTACAATTGTTTCATTATTTACTACTTCATATTATTATTAAAACACCACTTTATATCAGAAAATATATTTTTTGACATACTTTTTATCTCTCTAACATGCTAACGGATGCTTCATGTGTAACATTTTCCTTGTAAGAACTATTTTCCACCATGGTTGTCTGATACTACTTGCCATTGTTTTTCATTGTATTCTATTATTTGCGGGCTATTCCCTATGTCTTTTTTATTCATTTCTTGTATGCTTTTGGCTGCTTTGTCCCTGATTGTCTTGTGACATTGTGAGTGATGTCCCATGTTTGAAACCTTCTTTTCGTGGTCTACTTTGTTTGAACTATTATTTGTTTACATTGTCTCATATAACATGCTTGTCACTTTTTCTACTTGCAAATACTTCAAGCCATTTTTTCAGCACGCGCCTTGGTTTTTTACCATGCACATTCCTTCCCCCTACAGGGTATCAGTTTTAGATCAAATTCAAGTCATCTCCTTTTGCCTGCATACTCCTATTAGTGTCACATGCACCCCGAACGAGGGGGGCATATATTGGGTGAATCAGTCACCCCATACAATAGCTCAGAGCTTCAATACAGGCCTACACATTACATGAACATAACAGTCTACAGTTACAGAAATTTCCTAGAATCTGACTTGTGTCCTCAATTTGACACATAAAGCAACGCCTAGATACATACACTAGCACCTAGGCACTCATGACCTTTCCTGAGAGCCTTTGACCAGGGGCATTTATAGTTACTTTCTCATATCAGCACAGTCAACAGTAGTTCACATAATAGTTTTCACAGTAAAGGCACAATCCTCCAGTAATCAAAATACATTATGTATGCTTTTTTCTACTTAGAACAACACATAACTAAACATGGATCACACCAACTACAGTGGTGCATAAGTTCTGGAAGTATTCATGGAAGGAGAGTAAAACTAGACCTCTCTCCCCAATATTTTTCTGTTGTGGCGTGGGATCGCCCAAAAAAATTGCACTTGGCGCGAGATCACCCAAAAAAGTTGTTCTTGGCATGATATTTCCCAAAACACTTTCTCTTCTACAATAGTTTAGGACATTTTCTATCCCTTTCACTCTTCATGGATCAGGGGCACATTTTTGTTTTACTACTTTTTCACATTTATATACTTTTACACGCTTTTACAGAGTTATCGTAATACATGACTTTGACTATTATTTTGCTCTTCTTTTGTAGGTTAGTCCATAATACACAACAAAAATCAACCCCACGTCAAGCTACAAAAACAACAGGTATAACACGGTATAATGCATATGCTTCACCCTTAGGGTTACTTCCTACTTAGCTTCCATGATTCATTTTTATCACTCCACGCTTTCACATGTCTCCTTGGCATGCTATCACCATCACACTCTACATGGTTATTAGGTACACATATCTTATCTAATTTATGTTATCGATATTCAATCAACAACATAAATTTGGGGGAAATGTCAACACAAAAACACGCACTTGGGTACATTTCTAGGTCTAGAAACACATACTTGCATTTCTATGATTCATAAGGCATAAAACTAATCATTGACAACTATCTTTGACCTCTTTGCTTTGTCTTTGGTATTCTTTCTGATCTTTCACACCCTACAACCTGGTTGGTATTTTATTACTTCATCTTTCATGACTCTAGATACCAACGCCCAACTAGGACACCAGTGCCCAAGTGCCCTTGTCCCCTCTAGGTAGCCTTGCACTCTTTATATCTTATTCGCTCTTTTTGGGCCTCTTTTATCTTTTGGGCCTCTTATTTTCTTATGGGTCAGCCTTTTAGTTGTCAATTACGAAATTCAAACAAGGGAATCATATAAATACAAAGTAGTGTGACCAAAATAAAGGACTAAGCACTAAGCATTACTATCGTCACCTAAGCTTGCATTTAAAATGCACCTAACGAACTCTAAAAAATCCATTCAAGGGATAAGGGACTGCATTTTCTGCATACACTACATAGGAAGGGGAAGTTCCTTTTGCCATCCAAACATTTTATTTACATTGGTACATCTAATTATTTCACGCTATCATGTGCGTTTGCATAAGAGCTTCCTAGGGTACAAATCTATCACACACGTATAAGAACTACATGGAGTGTAAGATATAGTGCAATGCTTGGTTGTAAGTTCACTCAATCGGGTGACCATCGGGGTCAGTTTGAATCCCCATATTATATATTTTATTTTTGGTATTTGATGTAGTTTGAGGGTTTTGTAAGTCATCTTCTCTTTACAGGATATAGGTGAATTTGGTGATCATCCAGTGACATACAGGTGATCAAAAGAGAAGGTTAGTGACACTTGTGTGACACAACAAAAACTAGTTTCTGAGCTCCTGCACATTCACATGCACCAAAAAATGTCTCTAACACCTAGGCGCCCTCACCCCAGTCTAACTTCCCTAGTCCAGGATCATTCGGTAATTATAGGATTGTTTATGCTCAGTTGCGAAAGTCTACCTTTCCTGTTCATCAGTCTTCTAGTCTAGAATAGTCCTAGGGATAACAGAAATCAAATAAGTCTTTCTTTCTCCCTCTTGCACTTAGGTTTTCCTATTTTACTTGATTATTGTTTGTGTCATCTATATTCCAATAGTTATTTATCATACATGACTCTATAATTAAGGTTTTAGCATAAATGTATTTTTGTTAAGTCAACATGTTTTGGGTGAGAAAGGAAAATAGTAATGTATGTAACATGTGGGAAATGCACATGAAGGGTTACATTAAGGAAGTTTATAATGAAATATCATAGTCAAGAGCTGAAATATACCTTACTATAACATTCTTTAGGATGCTCCTTGGTAGAGAGCTTGAGAAAAAAACCTAAAGTTCTGTAAGCATTTTATATTAACAATATTGGAGTGGACACCCTTTAAATTACAAATCAAATTTCTTTTGGAAAATATTCCTTTAATGGAAACTCTTGTGTCCTATCTCATGGATCAATATTTTTGTTTGATAACATTCTGAACCAAGTCTCAATTTTAGTGGGAAACAAATTACAATCTAAGCATATCTTCATAGATTGTATGGTGGTGTAATCTATATTTTTTGGTTAAAAATATTAGGATAATATCTTCATAGTTATGACTCACTCCAAGATTAGATAAGGATAACAATACACTACTCCAGATCAAAAACCATGAATATGTTTGATCATCCCATTCAATAAATATACAAAGAGATAAACATATATAAATAGCGTGTGCAAGAGAAAGCTCCCATTTCCCAACTAGACATGTATTAGGAAAATATGAATGGCCTACGTAGAGATAGAATTTATTAATGATGGCATAAATTAATTCTTGTGGCATTAATTCTACACCAATCATATGATATCATATAGATGTGCACAATTAGGCATTATAAATATAATTAACTTAATCTAAGTCAAATTAATATTAATGCATATATAATTGTACTTAATTCCCCATTAAGTGCAACTTATGGATCCTTATGCATAACAATAAGGCTAATAATTCATCAAAACAACTAGGCATGATGAGGTACCCATGTAAAATGAAGTGTGCCTAGAAAAAATGAGTCACCACAAGGATTCCAAAAATGCCATAAGATCAACAAAAAAATTCAATGATGCTAAAATATAATACATTGTGTCCCAAGAAGTAGTGTGACACACTATTTATACCTTAAAACCAATAAATAATGGTTTTATATGAGTTCTTTCCTTATCTATTAATAGGTGTAAGAATGTTACATGTTGAATATTCTGAATTAATTGATCCACATTAACCACAAAACTTAGAAGATAACTATTACTATAATATACAGTGAAATAATAATGAAATTATTTCTTAAAACACAAATAGGATAAGCACTTATCTAAAATGAGAGGTACAAAAGTGATATGGGTGTGCAAAAAGGATATATAGGCGTATGATAATATGAAAATGCTTCATCTTGAAACTAATGAATAAAAAATGATCATGTATGAAAACATACATATTTTATTGAGGGATAGTACAATTTGATCATGGGTTGTACAATCTTGGACTAGCATATGTTAGGGTTTTCTGACTTCTAGTGGTCATTGGTGTCCTGGGATTATGCTTCACTATATGTTTCTAAGGCTCACAACTATGAGACACCTTCCTACATGGTGATATATAATGGATCAAAACCTAGATTATAAAATGATAAATCCATGTGCGTATGGAGTTAGACTAACCCTAGAGGTCAACCCTTGTTGAACCAATCTAGGCACTACTCTATACCCCCTACAAGTGGGAGAAAAATTCATGTAGTTCTCCTAGTATTGGTGCAACAATGTATCCAAATCTAAGCCAAATATATATCATACCCTTGTGTATCTTGACATAATGAGTAGCAATCATAACTATAGATAGGATAGAAATGTACCCTACATGGTAGTGATATATTATGATGTAATTCAGATGCTAAAATGATTCCTTATATCTGTTAAGGCCTTTAACAATGCTTCATGTGACTTGATCTTGTTAGGACATAGATCTAGTACATTTTGAGGCTTGTGGTATGGGAAGCTAAACTCATGAACCTTGTTTGAGTGCTTCAAACCAATGTGGTGGTTACTCTAAGATATGTGGTGGTTACTCTAAGATATGTGATGCTACTTTAGGAATATTTCAGAGAGTCTTGATTGATTTAGGAATATAATTTGTAATGGATGATCTTGATAATGTCAAGTAAGTGTTAGGTGAGGATTTTAAGTGAATTAGCCTTTCTGATATTAGATTTTATATGTTAGATACTAATTAAGGCTAACCTATAAAATAAGAAACAACCCATAAAATATATTAAAATTTAGAAAGAGCCATTGATATGACTGTACAAGTTAGACCAAATTGTAACTATGATTTTTTCCCATTATGTATAGTTTGGGATAGACAATTAATGATGTTTAGCCAAATTTACAAGTGAGATTCCTATGAGTGATATTTTATTTTTGATAAATTCAATTGAGTGAGTGAATAACATAGAAGTGTGTAGAGTTAAGAAAGTCATGCAGAAGAGTGTAGAATATGTCAATTAAGTTTAGAATGTGAGTCTAAGTCATAGTATAGGAACAAATCCAAACTTATCATCACTAAAGGATATGTTACAACAAATTTACGTGCCTACATTTCCCCCACCCCCAGGTGTGAAATTGAAAATTGCATGTTTAAAGGAAAAATATACCTAAGTGCGTGCATGCACACACACACGCACACATTATTTTTTCTGAGCATAATTTGTTTGTATTGCATTTGTTTTAGTACATTCCATGGTGAAACCTATACAATAGTAGTCAATGTCAAAAAAGAAAAAATGAATTGTAACTCAAATAAAAATAATGTAACTTTGAAAATTAATTATTTTGTAGTAAAGTAAAGAGAAAAAACATTAATAAAATACACCTATTCATTAGTTTGAGGGAGGAGATCATTTTCTTGTTGTTCTTGGAGATTTTGATTTGTGTTGGAGCCTGTAAATAATTGGGGGTGATGAGTTCCCAATTTTTCTAGAGGAGAAGTTGGAGTAAGAGAGGAGTTGAGTATGCTTTTGATCCAACACCAAGAAGAGAAGTACCATAGGAAATTTACCCCAAATAACCTTGATAATGGGGAAGAATAGTCTAAAAAGTATCTAACCACTCCAATATCTTCTAACCCCATAGACCACACCATTATAGATGGATCCAAGCCCAAGTGTGTAATATAAAAAATTTGAAAGGGAATGAAGTGTGTCTCATGCCCCCACCATATATTGAGTAATACATATTATGTATGCAAATGTCAAAAATACCAAAGGAGAAGAAGTCTTGTGCCCCCATATCCTATATTTTTGTGATGTAATGAAAAAGGAGTGTATTACTCATAGATCTTGTATTCTATAGTAAAATGTTCTTTAAAGTATGTTATCTATATCTGGATATGTACTGGAAATCTATAACCATCTTTAGAAATTAGAAATTTCTAAAATTTCTTGTAAATCTACCCCCAAGATGGAAACATCCATCATGAACCATAATGTAATACATTTTCATCTTTGGTGAATAGATTTGTATTAGTGTGAATTATGTATTGTATATGTAAATATTTTTAAGGATTTGTGCCCTATATAACTCTTTATATGAATGCCGAGTTTTATTTGTATCAATATGTGTTTAATATACCCAACTAAATTCCCCCTCTTTTGAGGTGTGTGATATGTGTTAATAGATTGCACAAGTCGAGAGAAATTATGTGTACCCATGTTAGATAAACCTGATAGTCTACATAGGATGACGTAAAGTGTAGTGCCCCACTCTATTTCACCATTTCAGTATGAAGGTAGGACCCTCTTCACAAGTGACGTGTTTCAGAAAAATTCTTCGTAAATCAAGTGGTGTGTTTTGTTGTGGGCACAATCATTGGTATCTAATTTGAACCATTTTACTTGTTTGAAGGAGGCGAAGCAAGTCGCAAACACTTTAACAAGCATCTTGGGATGAAATTGGTGTCTGAGTGCATTTCATATTATCATTAGGCATAACCAAATTTATAACACCTCACAAATATTGTGCTTCCCTTTTATTCACCACGTCAATCCCTTTCCAAATCATAATGTAATAATTCACGATTTATTCATCACATTTTAATTCATGATTTCATAATAATAATAACTAGCAATCGTACGTGAAGTGTACGATGGAAACACCAAAGGGGATGGAGTGAGGAATGAAGAAATGAGGAAGTGAAATAGAGGAAAAGGATGAGGGCTGATCAAGAAGGGGTTCGATGGAGGGGGAGGACGTTGTGTTGTAGTATATTGTCTCTATCTTATAGGTATTATTCATGGCGGTAAAATATGTGTATAAAGAGGACAAACTAGAAAATGGGGAAATTTGAAAAGGTTCCATGTTTGAGACACTATTGAAATGCATGTATCACACATTTTCCGTGGGTAAAAATTGTAAGACCCTAATAAAATCAGTTATATGTGTTCCATTTTGTTGTGCGTGCAATCTATACTTAAAAGAGGCAAAATAAATATTGGGAAAAATCCAAAAAGGTTCAAGAAAACTCAACTAAAATACTTATTTCTTGGAGCAATTTATAGCCACCTTTTGTAATACCAAACTCGAGTAAGTGCAAGGGAATAGATGAAGTGTGAAAAATAATTGGTATTTGAGTTCACTTTATGTGTGTGAGTACAATTTGCACTTAAAGGTGAGAAAAGAAATTGAATAACAAAGAAATCATCGGTTGTTGAATCACAATCTTCATCTGTAAAGAATATTTTTCATATTAATCTTATATTATTCTCTATTTTAACTTCCTTCCTAACATTTTTTGGAATACATTTCTCTCATTACAAAATAAACTTTCAAGAAGAGATGATTGAGTAGAGAGAAATTGAAGGATTTCATTCACGTATTCTGCACCATACAAGCATTAAAAAAAACTCCATACAAAGGTGGAGAATTATTGAACATAGATTGAAATTATTTTTCTTCATCATATAACCATCTTCAAAGAGAATCCAAATCAAATTATTGTGATCAAATTGAAAGAATTTCTCATGCCATTATATGCACTTATTCTCAAAATCTAAAAATACAGTTGTTGCCTTTTTCATGTTATGATGTCATATATGAATCAATCATGTATTTTCGAATGTACTATCAAATTCATTTAAATTTCCTTTGACAATTGAATGCCTATCGTTGCTTGAACTATAACACTCCTTTTTTTATGATGAAGAACATGACACTTTCTTCAAGTGGTAAAACATGATATTTTTCTTTTGCACGTTTACAAACACACCAAGGATAAAGTTGAAAAGGAAAAGAAAATTATAATGTGCTACCATTACATGTTAAGAAGTTTTTCGTAATCTATTGATTGCAAGTGTGTTGATAACTGATTAGATTTTTAAAAAACTGAAAGATTAAAGTCATTTAATGTAAGCTCCAAAACTACCCAAAAAAATCAAAAATCAAAATAAAATTCTAAAATTGAAGCTAAATACGTAGATGCAAAATATAAAACTTGCTCTTATTTGATAACACCACCCTCTCTGAAACAAAACAAAAACTCTACAATCTCATAATTTAATGTCCCACCACAATAGTAAACAATAAACAACTTAGATTCAACATTAACTCATCTCCTTCCTAGAAAAATCTTGGACATATATATTAGGTTGTAATGCACCATCTCTTCAAACTCCCATCACTATTGCATCTCCATGAATTTGAATAGATGTATTCCCAACATTGTTGGAGTGGCTATGAAAGATGGCCTCTCACCTCGGTCATAATTACCACTGCGCTCTCCTCTATTTTCTAAGAAGAGCATGTGAATTTTGTGTTGTTGTGCTTTCCTCGATGTTTGACAATGCCAACATTCCTCGTGGCTTTCTTCAAGTGGGAAAAGGCCAAAATAAATAGAGTAGCTACAATTAAAATAAACAAGGCGCACAGTCCTCCAAATAGATAAGGAATGGGTGAATGTCGTATAAATGTTTTGGGCAAGATGTCAAACAAACCCATCAACTGGGTTAACCTCTCTTCAAAACCCAAAGCAGAACACAAAGAGTGACACATCCTAAACGGTCTTGCATACCTACCATTGTCCATGCATAATAATACAAGCACTCAGGGCTTTATTTGAGATCCAGAGGCATCAACCACGTTTCCTGAAACCCAAGTTAATTTTGTAAATTTAGCAGTAATTGGATAGTTGCAGCGATAAATACATTAAAAAATAAACAGAGAATTGTGCTAAACGAAGCTCTTGCTAATAAACATATTAAAATAAGCACCATTATGGGTTAAATCAAACCTGCAAATGGAGATAAATCTGTAACCCTAATATCTCCTCATTTTACTGTATACAAATTAATTAATCTAAATCTCGATCTATATCTGTATCTGAAGCGGGTTCAATTGTCTTTAAGAGGAAATTACTGCATGCGGCTATTTTTTTGTAAATATTTTGCGGGGCATATGTTACTTTATTCAAACTATCACTTTTGACAAGGGGAGAAGGAACAATATATCAATAAAGAATTTAAAATTTGCACTATAACACAAATGCCAGAGCCACAAAGACTGCAATCGCTACTATGGAAAGGGAGAAGGAACAATATATCAATAAAGAATTTAAAAATTTCACTATAACACAAATATATATATATATATATATATATACACACACACACACACACACACACATCAGCACTTGTTATATTTAATCATTTTTTTCTTTAGTTTAACAATGGAGAGTATAGATTAGAATGGTCTTTCATGGAGAGGATGATAAGGCAACTCCCATCCATGCCTTCTCATTGTAGGAGGCATTTTCTATTACTCATGCCACACACCCATTTACGTTTCAAAAAAGTTATGGAAAGTAATGCAATGTATCTAATGCTTATCCCATTATAAAGGAATAGCTTCACAACACATCAAATAACAAATGCTTAAGAGACTTGTTTCTGACTGTGATTGTCAATGCTATCATCCCAGTCAAAAACAAGTCTCAATGAATGTCAATGATAGAAGAGGGATGTTAAAGCTTTGTATATTTTACGTGGATTAACCAACAAGGAAAAGCTTTGGAATTGATAATGTAAAATCCTGAAAACTGAAGCTAACTTACACATATTTAACACTTCTTATTCACATACTTTTTGTTATTGCAGGAACCCTTGACTTGACAAGGTCCTCCTTGTTTAGAATTTGTGCTATCATAGAAATGGCTTGAAAGTTGAGTCCCCTGGAGCATTTCTTAGGATGATATTAGGTCCCCACCATGAAATGGCAAAAGTGAACTAGTATTCATATATTTGCATTATTCAAAGTTACTATACATGCAACTAATTCTCATATTATGCATTAGTTTACAATTTATTGTAATTTATTTTTAATTATGTTGTAAATTATAAGTATATTTATATACGTTGTTCATTTAAATCAAGTTGGTCTCACATTTAGATTAGAGTTTCTAATCTATACTTTTAGATCTACATTATAATTAAAAATATGTGATGAAAAATTAAATACAAATGTTTCATGTATCTGATCATAATTGGGTGTTGAAAATCCTTGTTGATAAATGTTTCAGCAAATAGAAGCCTAGGAAATGGGCCATTGAAAAAATCTTAAATAACACAAGCCTCTGAAATTCTAAGGAATTGGCACTGGGAATAATTGCTTCCCAGATCAAAGAAAAACCTTTTCTGCTCGGCTCTGATAACTTTGGCCATCACCACTCCACCACTATTTGCAGAAGCCGCAACCAAAACAAAGGATTTTTCCCCCATTCCGTGATCCACAAAATTGCCCTATGAGTGTGATATGAATCATGGAGCCACCGGATCTGACAATCCTCACAACTGCAGTTGCTCTGACGTGCCACATGCTTGTGCTTATCTTTCTTATAAATACCAAAGCCATATCCACTGTATGGATTTCTCAGTCGATGTTTTATGATATTGAAAAGAATTTATTTTGGACGGATTTATATAAATTATGGTTGATGCCATTCTTTCATTTGATTAAATTTAGAACCGTAAAAGACTCCAACTTGCACCGTTGGTTTTTTCTATTAAACTTTATTTTACTAAGTATTAATATTTAATTATTTTTAGACTCCATCAATAAGCAGCTCAGTCATTGTTATTTAAGGATACACTTGCCGACCTCTGAAAAAAAATAATTTTAAATTAAATGTGTTAGGAAACGAAGACTTTGCACCAATGAATAAATAACAAAATTATGGTTTAGAGAGATAGAGTCAAAAGAAATATACAAAATAACAAACATGCAAGAAAAAATTATTAAAAGAGAAAAGCTAAAATTGTTAATTATTAAAAAGTAAGTGTTAAAAATAGGTAGAAAAAGCACAAGTGTCCAAGCCATCAAAACGTCAAATTATTTTTTTTAATGATTAAACACTTTTGACTGGAGCTATGAACTAGAGGGCGAGGCCCCAGCCATACAAAGAGAAGAAAAAAGAAGAAGAAGAAGGGAGAAGGGTGGGCTGAAAATAGCCAACCAGAAGAAGGAAGGAGGAAGGAGAAAGAAAAAACAATGTTAGCAAGAACCGACATCAGGGAAGAACAAAAGAGAAGGGAAGAGACCAAAGAACACCGAATAATGGATCAATGGTACTGAGTACCCACACAAAGATTTTCTTCTCGAAGAAGAAGACTGAACGCATCGCCAACACGATCTTTGAGATCGTTCAGATTTTTTCTATTGTGTTTTGCCTTTTCCTCATATTTAGGAGCAACTATGTTGGACCTTAGACACGTGGAGGGCCTGCGCTTGTTTGGGGACTTGCCTTTGCATTTTACCTTTGAAGTTGCATTGATGAGGCACGTGGAGGCTTCTGCTAGCTCTTCCCATGCTTAGAATTTTCAATGGCTGGTGTAACTTTCTCGGGCTCTGACCACGTGGAGAGCCTGCGCTCATTTGGGAATCTTTCTTTCCGCTTGATTCTATTGTGTTCTACCTTTACCACCTATTTAGGAGAAAATTTGTTGGACCCTAGACACGTGGAGGGATTGCACTCGTTTGGGGACCTTCCTTTGGATTTTACCTTTGAAGTTGCACTGATGAGGCATGCAGAGGCTTCCGCTGGCTCTTCCCATGCTTAGAATTTTCAACAGCCGGTGCAACTTTCTCAGGATCTGACCACGTGGAGAGCCTACTCTCGTTTGGGAATCTTTATTTTAAGCATCATACCAAAAGTGCACCAAAGAGACACATGGAGGCTTCTACTGGCCTTTTTTATACTTAGCCGATTCAGGCCTCGAGTGAACAAATAAGCGCTTCAGCTTTGAGTAGGGATGATTATCAGAAGACTTCAGAGAGACGATGGCGATCAATTTCAACTGTCGTAGCCTCTTCTGGAAACTCGTAGCATAGATAAACAAAGGGGAAGCCCAAAAACGCCATAGTCAGAGGACGAGAGACCATATTGTCAAGCAAAGCCGAAGCTAATGACTAAAAAATAAATGCTCGCGCATGGGTGATTGTGCATCATTTCTACAGGGAAGCAAACCGCTTGTGTGAAATGATAGAAGGGAGCCCTCATGGCACCTTTGCGTCACTAGAAATTTTAATGGATGTAGGATAATCAATTGCTTGGTTACCAAGAAGATCCGCGACATTATTAGCTTCTCGAAAAACATGTGTGATGTGCCAATTGCTAAGTTTCTCGAGCCAATAGAGGATGTTGAAAATGAATGGGTTGAGTTTCCAAGAGGGGGCAGACCCTTTAACAATGGCCTGTATGATGATTTGGGAGTCCCCTTCGATGAAAAGTGAGTCACAACTAGAGTGGATGGCTAGTTTAACACCTTCCAGGAGTGCTTGAGCTTTGGCCATATTACACGTACAGTCCCAAAGGGGGAAAGAGCCAGCTGAAATAAGGAAACCTTTATCACTTCTGAGGATGCAGCCATCACCTGATTTACCAGGGTTACCCCTAGAGGCCCCATCAAAATTCAATTTCCAAGAGCCCAAAGGGGGAGACTGCCATTTAACACTCTTTTTCAGAAATTTCTCCACTTGGGAAAGACCACGTTTGATGATGGAACCGGAGTTGGGGATTTTAATGAGGGGCCAAGATTTCCTGATGACAGCATCACACGAGGAGAAAAGAGGAATATTATGGCTATTTTACTAACTTTTTCAGAGATGGTCGCTTATAATTTGACATGAAAAACTGGCAATTCAGAAGACTATTCCTGGAAAAGACACAAGTTACGCTCCCACCAAATGTGCCAAATTAGGAAGAAAGAAGCTATGGCCCAAATAGAACTGAGGGAGCTCTTTTGTCCCATCTTGGCCCAAGAAAGGAGAGTATCAATGATATTGTTACACAGACCCCAAGCTAAATTAAGCTTAGCTAAAAGCTAATTCCAGCTCTCGGAAGCAAAAGTGTAGAAAAGGAGAAGATGATAAATATCCTCCTCAACTTCCCCACAAAGAACACATTTAAAAAGACCGACAAATCCCCAAGATCTTCTGCGTAGTTGAGTGAGGATTTTTCTTTTAAGAACAAGCCGGCTGAACAATGCTACTTTGGGTAATATGGAGGGATTCCAACAGCCGTAGGAATAGGGAGTACCTTTACCAGACATGGAAATAAGCTTTGCAGAACCTACTGTCACAGAATAGGAACCCACAGAAGCACCAAGCCAAATTAAATGATCCTTGCTATCTTTAAAGGAAGTAGTTTTGGACGAAAGAGCCTCCATGAAAGAGGATGTCTCGAGAGGGGAAGCGCTAAGGGTGGCGATATCCTTCCAAAGCCAAGAAGGCGAGCCATCATGATGTCTGTGACCATAATCAACAACAGAGTTGCCCCAAGAGGCCCTAGAAACATTCGTAATTCTATTGAGATTGGTAATAAGATTCAAAGGCGGATGTCCATTCCAACTATCCTCCCAAAAATCAGTCAACCTACCATTGTTGACCTGCCAGGAAACCGAGTCCGCGATAAAAAATCTGTAGTTGTAAATGAAGTTCCAAATGTGTGACCCTTTGGGGAGTTTAGTACTAAAGAACAAAAGTTCAGGACAGCTAGCCTTCAGATATTTATGGGAGAGCAATTGAAAAACCAACCTCTTGGCATATGATAAAAAGTTCCAAATAAGTTTTGCACCTAGGGAAAAGTTTTGAAGAGCGAGGTTCATTATTCCCAAACCGCCTAAGGATTGGGAAGTTTGACAGTTTCCAAAATTGACCAAGTGAAATTTTCTATCTTTGTTGTTCCCCTACCACAAAAAGGTTTAGATGATCTTTTCAAAAAAATTCAGGATTGATTTGGGAGCCAAAAAAACTGAGAGCATGTAGATTGGGAGAGCTAGGAGGATAGAATTGATCAGAAGAGCTCTACTCAGCCAGAGACAATCATTTTCCTTTCCAAGAATGCAATCTCGACGAGAGAGAATTGAGGAGATCATTCCAGAGATTAGCCTTACCTTTACCATAAAAAAGTAGAATACCAAGATATTTTTGAGGAAGGGCACCCGCCGCAAAAATAAGAGTTTCTTTGATTTTGCGCTGCATAACGAGGAGAGACATTGAAAAAGAAGATAAAAGATTTATGAAAGTTGATTACCTGATCAACCGCGAGCGAATAAAAATTCAGAATATAGGATAGGTTGCGAGCTTCCGGGATAGAAGCTTGGCCGAAAAGAAAGGTGTCATCCGCGAATTGCTGGTGCGAAAGGGGAGGCAGATTGGTGGTGATG